>VSTD030002482.1:0-11784 GCA_008808055.3 Sporobolus alterniflorus
ACATACTAGGCAACATAAATGCAACATTTTTTCTCAAACATGCCGGATATTTTTTATTATAGGCAGTGAAAAAAAATCAGGCACATGAATGCAACATTGAAAAAGTAAACATCAAATATGTAGTAAAGAACCAAGGATACCACTGAAGGGAGTCTTCTCTTGGATGCTAGTGAAAACTCTCACTGACACAAAGAGTAATAATGATTAGCAAGATTTTCAACATACTAAAAGGACAGCAAGTACACAGGATGGAAAAAAGGGCAGCCTAGTGCACGCAGCTCCCGCTTGCACCAGGTCCGGGGAAGGGTCTAACCGCTTTACATAGGAGGGAAGCACTGCTTAAATATTTTGCTGATCTAAAATAAAAATATACTTGGGAAGTAAGACCGATCAACTCAAGTCATGTTGACTATCGTATTTACTACTCGGTATATATGAACTCTGCTTAATTTCTTGAATGGCAATAACTATAGAGAAGAACCGTCAACTCAAATAATAAGGTTAACATATTTGGCATGTACTTAAGCTTACCAATGGAACCAGCAAAGTTCATGAAACAGGTCAGGAAGCTCAACTCGCCGGTTCCCTTATTCTGCATACATAGTACCAACAAGACAACAATCATTTCATATTTGAATCACATATCTTCACATGAACAAAGATCTTAAACTAGAAGAAGGTTCTGATGAAGTGCCAGGAAATGTCCAACTCAAGTTGCTTGAATTCAAAAACACCGAAATGTTGGAAGTACAGGCATAGGTTTCTAGCAGATTACTAGAAAAGGACATAAAACATGCAATTCATTGAGTCTCTATACAGGAATCCCTGCTCTTAATATGTAGCCAAACAGATAGCAGTGAAATTCATAATAAAGTTTGGTTTTCTAAATACTTGTTCTAATTTCCAAACCGGATCCAAATTTCTAAAGGTGATATGTGTTGAATGTCACAGATAAAATCATTTTTTGCCACCCTCATACCTATTCAGCCAACATGCTACGAAATATACATGAAACTACGAGCTTTAGGCAGTAAGATGCGACGAAAAAGAGTAACAACATACTGTAAAATTCTTCCATATCTGTGGAACTCTTGCAAAGAAGAAGATGGCATGCTGTGAAGCCTACACAGCAGATCAGAATTTATATTAAAAAGGCTGAGCATATAAACCTATATAACTTTTTTTAAGAAATATGATATGACAAACTACATACATAAAGGACTTCAAAAAGACCAGGCTCAATTTTTCCAGCCAAAACTGTTGGAGCTAGTCCACAATATCTATACATCCACTGTTTAGGAAAGGCAGATCACAGAAACAATATAGACAAAATGTAACTAAACAAATTTATTTTCTAAACTTTGTCATGAGAATTGGTGCATTGTCATCCAGGTTTTCGTTCCCATTGGAGCTAATCCGGGGAAGGGTCCAACCACTGATCTAAAATATAGACGCTCAAACAAACACATCAAGGATACAGTAAAGCTTTCATCCAGGTTTTCATTCCCATTGGCGGGGAGTAATAGTAAATGATTGCAACCAAGATAATTGCTGCACACCAGAGATAAACATTGGTTAAGAAGATCAGGCAACAAAAATATAGCAAATTTCGCATATGGGAAGGAAAGCTCAGATTCCACTCAAGGCAAACCTTGGATCAACAGAAAAGCAAGCTCCCCATAGGCAGAAAAGGGAAGTCCTTTATGAACACAATATGCTAAAGCAATTGTGTAGCCGATGACTTCAAGTTCAAAGGATGCTACACTTAGTCCTCTAACACTTCCATGCTTCATAATTTTTAGTATCTGCAACAGAAAATGTTCATAATTATGGCAGCGCACCAAAAAGAGAAGGTAAACACTTATAAAAGACAGGTAAACAATCCTAAAAGGAACAAGCATTGTGTGGAAGATCAGAAAGAAAATTCGTGGTACTGAATTAAATATTTTTCCTATGTGCTACAAGAATTCCATGTAAACAAGAGAAAACTATTTGAAGAGAAAGCAGTATAATCAGTGTGATTAACTTCTTGGTTTGAAGCATAAAGCCTTTTTCTGTACTCACAAACTAAGAAGCATTTATTGTTGATTATCACTTTATCAGTCATGGTATGGTTACAGTTAAGCCATGTAAGGGTTCATGTGACACACAAATGCAGCAGAATCATATCAGAACCACAAAGAAACAGAAATTCACATGCTTGCTTACTAATCTCCTTCAAAAATTTGGTGCAAAAACAAGAAAAGAAAATGATTACTACCTTGTACCATGCAATATACACAATTAAAAGAACATTGAAAGAATGAAGATTGAAACTCCTCCAAAACCATCAAACCCGTTCTTAATTCTTAGTTCCAGTAGATGTGGGCACCTGTGGTAGCTTGCCAACACCAATCCGCAACCATCCCACAAAGGAACAAAGAATTCCACGGGCTCCCTCCCCGATTCCTCTACTTTTTTACTGCTCCGCGCCTAGCACACGCCAGGCTCCAAAACAACGCAGCCGTTATGCAGAATTCCGTGCACGCCATGCTCACGCAAAGAACATGAAACTGAGATCCTCCCTCACCCACCGCCGAAGCCCACAGGATGAACCCCGCTACAGATCAAGACAAAATCACACCTTGGATATGAAAGGACCTTAAACTAGCTAGCTCTGAGAGAGGGCTAGGGAACCTGGGGGAGCTTGACGGTGGTGGACGCGGCGACGATGGCGTATCCGAGGAGCTTGGACGCGAGCGGGAGGATGCAGTCCTTCTCCGGGATCTTGGCTTCCGCCAGCGCCGCGAGGACGCAGCCGAAGTTCATGCCCAGGATCTCCAGGTCCATCGCCACCATGGCCGTCTGCTGCTCCCGCGAGGGCGTCGGCGGTGGAGGAGACGGCGAACAGGGAAGCCTTTGCTGAAATGGGCCGCCATATTGCGATCGTAGATGGGCTGTTCGTAGTGGGCTCATGGAGCGGTCTGGGCCTGTTCGGAGTATGTGGAAGGAATTTTGCTAGGAAAAATAAAACATTTTAGTAATCGTGATCTTAAACTAAACTCTTTATATTGACTTTGTTTTGGTGAGGTTACCAGCTTACATGTTTGCAACCCATTTAGGGTGCACACCGTAGTTTTCACAGTCATCAAAGAAACGTCCTCTCTAACCTGCCCTCTCATTAGGGATGGCAACAGGTCGGGTTTGGGTCGGGTAGAGCAATTACCCGCCCGTTAGTAAAGAGGTTGCGGATAGAAATTTGTACTCGTACCCGTGAGTAGAAATTCATAACTATATTCATACCCGTCAGGTTTCGGACGGGTATCGGATACCCGTCGAGTTTGTCATTCCACATATAAAAACCACATCAAAATAATTAGTTTAATGATTAAAGCGCAATATACACATATTCAAAATTAATATTCAACAAATATTTGAGATAACAAAGTAGCAAAGTTCAATAATCAGAACAAGTCAGAGTTAATATAACAAAATGAACACATTTTTACTGGTTCACAACCTAGAATTATAGCGGTAGTAAAGTATCGGGTACCCGTCGGGTTACCCGCGGGTAGAAAAAAATACACGTCTCGTATCCGTCTCGATTCGGGTCGGGTACAGGTGCCACCCGCGGTTAAAAAATCATCCCTGTATCTGCCAGGTCGGGTAACCAACGGATATCGGATACTCGTACCCGAATTGTCATCCCTACCTCCCATCACCAAAAAGAACATTACAAAAGTTCCAACATAAAACATTTTACTTCAGCACCACCTGACCAGCTAAGTTTTCCTAGCAAAAGAACGCGACACTCTCATATTACATTCAGAGGTCATAGAACAAAGTCATCCAGCGAGCTCCAACGCCCATCAGCCCACTCCTGACATCACCTGCTCATCGTCCATCCTCCTTGTCAATGATTCAATGAGTTGCTCCAAGCCCTTCCTATCTAGCCGTGTCAATGTGATCACCTAATGTTGTAAAAAGAAATAAATTTAAAGATTAGTGTCATGGGTGTCGAAATGATCTTATTATTAAATATAAGGTCGTTTCTATTAAGTCATAGGGTCCAGGAGACAACTCCAAACATAAAAATCAAACTTCCATTATGCTTGTCCCCCCTTGTGGACATAACACCTTCTACAAAACTTTTAACATCACTCGGCAACGCCTTCCACCCCAGCACATCCCTGATCACTATCCAGATATATACTACCAGTAGACATCTAAATAGCAAATGATCAGCTGACTCTCTCTCTCTCTCTAAATAGAACTGACATTTCTCATCCCCCTTCCACCTCTTTTTCTTCAAGTTATCTACTGTCTGAATCCTACCCCTTTACACCACCCATAATTTTTTTTTATCTTTAGAGACAACTTTGATTTCCATAGCTCCTCCATTCTAATATCAACTACCCTAGAGAAAGAGCAATGTCTGTAAAGTGATGAAGTTGAGAATTGTCCATTAGCAGACAAAGCTCATCTTATAGAATCCTCTCTATCAGATAAAGGAACCTGCTCTAGCTCTCTCTCCAGCTCTTCCCACTCTAAAATTTTCTCTCTACCAAAATTCCTTCTAAAACTTAAATTAATAACCCCTCCTTTCAAAACTCTAGCCACTTGCAAATTTTATTGTTTATATATCACAAATATTTTGTTAAACTTAATTTTCAAAGGGCACTCTCCCAATCACACTTCATGCTAGAATCTAGGTTTCTTCCCATTGAACATCACATATTTAAGCCCACTCCGACATGTGTGTTAAGCTTCATGCAACCCCTTCTAGAATTGTGACCCCACTCTAGTATTAATGCCAAAAAAACTTTCTCCTTCAAATGTTTGTTTCTTAGCATCTTAGTACATAAATCAGTATCACTCCTCTCTAACTTAATAATCCATTTTGATAACAAACATTTGTTCATTAATCTAGTATCAGTAAACCCCAAACCTCCAAAATCTTTAGGTCTAGCAAGATCAGCTCACTTCACCATGTGATACTTCTTCTTTTTTCCTGAATCCTAGTAGAAGTTAGCCCTGGCCGAGTCCATCTTGTGGTGTACTTCCTCAGGCAAAAGTTACATTGACATTGTGTAATTTGGTAAGGAACTCAAGCTACTCTCAATCAGAATTGATTTCTCTCCTGATGACACCATCAAACCTTGCCAAGCTGGTAATCTTTTCTCCACTTTTAGATCAACATATATTAAGTCAGCAGTATACATTTTATCAATAGTAACTGGAATCCCCAAATATTTCATTGGCAACTCCCCCTCTTTGCAGTTCAAGTAGTTTACAATCCTTGTACTCTCATCCTTTGATGCACCCAACACTATCACTTCATTTTTATGGAAGTTACTTTTAGACTTGACATATCCTCAAAACAATACAAAATGAACTTCAGATTTGCTACATGTTATTCTTCTGCTTTAAAAAAATGGCAGTGTCATCAGCATACTGTAAATGTGTTAATCCCTCTTCTACCAAATCAGATACCAACCCTTTAATCAATCATGCCAGCTTAGCCCTCTCCAACATAGTTGCTAGTGCATCAACTACCAGATTGAACAGTAGGGGGACAAGAGGTCACCTTGCCTCACCCCCTTATATGTTCTGAAGAAATTTTCAGGTTCCCCATTTACTTTGATCCCCACTCAACCTCCACTAACCACCTGATGAATCCACTCTATCCATTTTCTAGGAAATTGTTCCCTCTCTAATACTTCCAGTAAGAAGGGTCAAGAGACTGTCATAAGCCTTCTCAAAATCTAACTGTAAAATCACACCCTTCTTCTTTTTTTCTTTTCAGCTCATGCATAGTTTCATGCAAAATAACCACCCCCTCTAATATATTCATCCCAGGGATAAAAGTTGTTTGTGTCATATTTACCACTGAGTCAGCAACTGCAATTAGTCTCTTTGTTAGAACCTTGGTGATCCATTTATAATCCACCCCAAGCAAACAAATGTGTCTGAATTGCTTAATACTATTAGCTTCCTTAAGCGTTGGAATCAAAGAAATCATCTCATAGTTAAGTTTGCTTAAGTTCAACTCCCCCATATATAATTTTTCAAACATCTCCACCACTGGACCTTTCACCTTATCCCAGAAAGATTTGTAAAATGCAGCAGACAACCCATCTGGACCAGGAGCTGAATTTGAGTTCATCTCCTTCAAAGCATTTTTTATTTCTGCTTCAGAGAAGGGCTTTCTCAGGCTATCTGCCTCCTCTACAGATAAGGATCTAGAATCTCCCCACATATCTTCATGCAGTCTCATCAACCCTCTTTCTTCACTGCCAAACAACATTTTGTAGTACCCCTCTATATGTTTTCGTAGCTCAACTAGATCAGAAATCCCCCCCCCCCTCTTCAGCTTCTAAAGAAAAAATAGAGCACTTCCTCCTTGTGCCATTTGCAACTCCATGAAAGAATTTAGTATTAACATCTCCCTACAGCACCCATCTAGAACTACACCTTTGTTGCCATATCTTTTCCTCAAAAGCTAAAATCTCTTCTAAATCCCTCTCTAATTTATATCTGTATCTCCATTCCTCACTATGCAATTCCTATCTTTCAGCTTTTCTATCTATCTCCTCTATTAGTGATACCAAATCAGTTTTTTGTTTTCTCATTTCTCCATCTAGATTAGCCCCCATCCCCTTACTCAATTGTCTTATTCCTTTCTTCAATCTCTTCCAGAACTCTTAGATTTCTTCATTCTCCCTCACAGGCCACCTCTCTATCAATTGCTTTTTAAATTCAACATTAGATAACCATGTTGATTCAAAAATAAACCCTCTCTTTATTTTAGCATCCTCTCCTCCATCAACTACCAAAATAGGGTTATGGTCAGATCATATTCTAGTTAGAATCATAACCCTTGCTTTAGGATAATGTTGTTCCCATGTTCTATTTACCAGCACCCTGTCCAGATTGCTTCTAATAGGGTTCTCCTACTTATTTGTCCATGTAAATCTGCTCCCCCTCTAACCAACTCAATCAAAGTTGTATCATTAATGAAGCTATTAAACATATCCATCCAAACTGTGTATTTAGATCTTGTACTTTTCTCATGAGGATATGTAACATATTAAAGTCACCCCACCATCAAAGGCCCATAGCTTGCTTCGATCTTTTGATACAATTCTTGCAAAAAAGATGCCTTAAGTTCCTTTTCTCACAGATCCATAAACATTGATCACCTCCTAGCAAAAATCATCCACTTTATCTTTTCTTAACCCAAGAAAAATGTTCCACTTCTCCCATCTCCTCTGCATCCAAATCTCCCTGTCTCACCCCCACCAAAGCGCCCCCCTTCCCCCCAGAATGCCCCCTTGCAGAGGTACAATTCTAGGAGAAACTTTGTCCCCCAACCAAATTCCTCAAGTCTGTCATAGAGAAATATGTTTTCATTGTTTCTAGAAGGCAATTCACATCTACTCTATGTTTACATATCAACTCCTTAAGCCGTCTCCTCCTTCCTTTCCCCCATGTCCCTTATATTCTAGAAACACATTCTCTTTTTTTCTTTTTCTCCACCACCCCTTCCTCATTTTTCTTATAGTGACTCTAGGTTTTTGTAAACGCACGGAATCATCTTCAGAAGACAAATTAAAATCCCCCTCTAATTCTGCCATATCTCCCCTCTCTATGTATCTTAAACTAAACTTTTCATATGTGGCTCATTATAAAATTCTCCTCACAAGGAAAGGATGATGGCACGACAACTTTGATGCCAATCTCGACGATTCTTGTGTTGAACGAACACACAGGTACTCAACTAATCTTAAGCTTAGAGATTCGGAACTAGTCCTTGAAACCAATCAGTTTCATACTTGCATGTGGGCTTATTTTTTAATTTTGGATATCTTTACATCAAGATTATATTTATGAATGAATGTTTGTTCGAGCTACGGTCTCTAGTTTGCTTGATCTGTCGACAATTGTACGCGACTCATTTTGAAATGTTAGGTGTTCACAAAAAAAAAAAGAAATGTTAGGTAGCAGCACTTTACTACTCACCTATTCTAGAATACTCCCTTTGATTGTGTACCACTTATTATTGATCCTGATGTACTTCAAGAAGTTGTTAGCATGACTGACTTTACATTAATGAAGTGATTGAAGTCCTCTCTGAAGCAATTTTTTGAGAACAATATGTAGCCACATAAGTTCAGTATAAGATGTGGTTAAACCTTTTACACAGACCAATAGTTTGGTGTGATAGTTGCGAAGTACCAGCGTTTTGGTGCGGTCTAATGAGTGATGGCCTCCCAATAACACCCACCCCTAATTGTAATTATGAAATATTTAATAGGGTTTAGCTATCTTGTATCAATCAGTTTCTACCTAAAAGTTGAATCTTCAATTCTTCTGTAAGAAAACACATCACTTTCTCAGTTTCTCTTGAAAAAACTCTTGTATCAATCAGTTCCCAGGCCCGCAGCTCCTAGGCTAGCGGCGCCTAGGCCCGCCACACCCAGTTCGGTGCCCAGGCCCGCAACGCCTACTCAACCGGCCATGCCTCGATCAGCTGCGCCCAGCTCGCCAGTGCCTCGACCCGTCGCGCCCACGCAGCCGGCGCCCCGACCAGCCGCGCTGAGGCCATCAACCGCTCCTTGTCGCATCCCTCGCCCGCTGGGACCGGAAGGCCGGTGCACGGCAATGCCGACAAAGCATGCCCAACCGGAGGAGGACGAATGAGCGATGTGGAGGATGAAACGATGCCGATTCCGATAGGGATAGTGCCTTCATCCCCCACTCTCTCCATTTCGTCGGTTTGATTGTCGTCGACGACCTCCATCGAAGGGGAGTTGGGTTCGCAGGAAGCAGGAGGTGAGGGCGGCGTAGGCGACGAATGGAAGAAATAGGTTCGGGAGAGGGTGAGGGTGCAGGAGACGAAGGGGGAAATAGAACACGAAAATAGAAGCGTTTTTTCTGTAATGGATGGTAGACGCCTCCTAACTTTATGGCGATGCTCAAAAATTCTATTTGTGAATCACCTATTTTATTGCTTTATAAAAAAATTGAAGTTATGGCCAATTTCACAAATTTTTATAAAGCTGAGCTAGTGAAGTTACGAGTGTTTGACAATTGATTTGTGACGCAAAGCTAAAATTTGTAAAGTGAAGCAGTGTTAAACAGGTAGTTTGCAATCTCGTCAAATTCAAGTCTATGCAACGTGTGAAGTCAAAAACTATAGCGAATTCTAAACAATTGTCAATCACTCTGTTGAACACTATTGACCAATTTGGGGGCACAGATAGTCCATACGGGACCTTTTATTTCTCCACTTACATCTTATCTTGTGCCTCCAGCAAGCTTTTGCTGTGAACCATTTTACACGAAGCCAAAGAGTTTAGATGTCACTGTCTGAAAACCTGCACGAGTCCTGCAGCTTCAAGGGCACTGTTTACTTCTCTAACTTCACCCATAAAAGTGCCTATTAAAAATCCAATGGTTGTAGCAATGTAGCTATCCTGTGTTCATCAATTTTTTTGGCTCAGGTTGCATCCTCCATTCTTCTGTAAGAAGGCACGTCCCCTTCTCTACAAACAGCATGATGGAGAAAGTGTGACATTGAGTTTTCATTTGGTCCCTCGTCACCATTTCTTCCATGTGTTGCAGCCACCGGACCAGAACTTGCCACATTTTTTTTTCTCAAATCCTTCACAGAGAAGCCCTATGCCCTTTGTGACCACGATAGTCTCCAGCTCAAAATTAATGATGCAGTAGTCATTGAATGAAATACCTCCTCTCAAGAACAAATAGCAAATTTTTGGAATCGCAATATTTCAACCCTTAATACCAACTTTCTGACTAATTCTTTATTTTTTCAGCCATATGGTTATTCATGGTCTGACTTTATAGTAGATCGTTTACATCCAATAGAACACATGCCATGTTAGACTTTTGTTCCAGCAGCTGCTAAGCAACAAACAACCTCAGAAAGTCATTATCTGTTGGTAACAACACCAGAAAGACATGAATTGTTCCGGAGACAGTACAGGCCATAAATTCAGAGAACTTGTTAGTCAGTCTGTTTTCATAATGTACATGTCATGTTATTACTGTGACAAAAACATGCAGCTGGAAGCATAGCACCACATAAGACTCAGAAAAACACTGTATACAAGGCTATATTTATGATATCAAACTGGACCTCGGGTATTCGCCGTGAAAATACACCAGGTGCCACACTATGACTCTGTGAGTGTTTTTATTTACATATGTATATGATCTATATGGACACCAGCTCTGCACAGGGGGCAGGACGCATGCCTGAGGAGCCAATTGTCGATGCATCGCACGTGAAATATGTGCCGGCACTGAGGCAAGGCCCTCACGAAATGTTGTCCTCCGAAATCCTGGCACAGATAATATATTGTGTCATCAGTATAAGAAGCTAATTTCTTACCAGCGCAAATAGGATACAGCATGTCAAGATCACACTAACCTGAAGGCACACTGAACAGCAGTTGTTCTCAGTTTCCTGATCACAATTGCTTGTAGCACAGAATCTTATCTTTGGGATCCTGCTGATCATATCCCTTGACATTCCTCCTGTACTACCAGTTTCAAAAAGGTCACTGTTGTCCATGAATGGCGTGCTCAGTAGACTCATCTGCATCAGATAAACCACTCATCAGACTATTACGCAGAAGTAACTTGCATTGCAATCATATAGAACTTGCAACCTTGCAACTAGCTTAAAATGCATGTATGGTTGCTGTGGCTGCTATTATTGTCTCCTACAGTATTGGTCTCCTATGAAGGCAGATGGAGTATGTGCCTCATGGTAAAATTATCTGATCCTAAAATCTCACAAGTGTGTGTACGCCGAAATAAACACATTTGTCCACAAGAAACGTGTAGTTTTTGTGTGACAGCCACTTAGAAGTACAATATTAAATATTACAGCTATCATTTTTAGACAATAATTGAATTTACACTGTACCAATTTGGAATATATTGGCCTACAAGCATTCTTATTAATGCATAGAGTTCAATAATTTTTGTAATGCTATTTCAGTGTTTCAATGATGGTTAATAAAGATACTTATGTTACAATATTTCCTCTAAACCATAGCTATATATCAGTGTACCGGTACGAAAAATAAAGTTTTTTTTCAGGATCCCAGATTTGTAGCATGTCACAATTAGATGCTGTAGTGAGAACATGGGTAGATTCCTTGCACCAAAATGGAGATCTAGATATTTCTCTGACTTGAAAGTTTATCCACTGGGAGTATGGGCCACATTATTCGCCACAACCATTTATTGCTGAGAACCCCATACATCATTAATTCTATGTTCAAAAAATGTTTCTTACATTTACGTTTCTAAAAGAACATCTAGCAGGGTTACTTATTTGCAGCTTAAGCCAAACAGGAGTACAAATGGTTGAATATTGCAGTACCAAACGCTACAAACTAGTAGCTCCATTTTAGAGCACGACAGTTTTTTAAGTACACGTAGAGCTCTGTACCTGGCTTTGTACTGCACGCTGCAGAGCTGGACTGACTTTCTCCCACACAATTCTACCACTGAAAAGGCTAGAAATGATGTCCAGCTGAAATATTTCGACACAATGCATTAGAACAAGTATAGGTGATAAAAGAAACATATTTAACAGCAGCCGTGACCAAAGATGCACTGTAGTAGGTATATGAAAATGATCTTTCACCTGTTCTATAAATAGGAGGGGGGGGGATGCATTGGATTGTTCCACACTCACCACAAAGAGAATGCTGTATTTTCCTGAATGACTGGACCTCCAAATCTCGATGCAGGATTCAACAGCCT
>VSTD030002483.1:0-11783 GCA_008808055.3 Sporobolus alterniflorus
CAGCTCCGGCACATGCTCACAACGTTCCCCTACAAGCAACAGGAAAATGCCAACGAGAGCGTAACAGGTGATGTGCTCATTGCATTCTGCAAAGGCTATGGGCATCGACTCAATCTCCTTCTAAAACCATTTGAAGAAATCAGATAAAGACGAACTGGCAGGGAATTCAGCGCTTTGTCCACCAAGAGTAGATACAGAGGCCACTGTATCTTGCCGAAGCTCGGCGAGCTTCTTACGAACAAAATCCTAAAAGCATTGCAGCTTGACTTGTTCAGCTTGCTGCACCAGGTCTTTCTCCTTCACAACAACATCATGAGCAGTGCGCGCAACTCCCAAATATCTTTTGAGACCTTCATTCTCGAAGGTCAGAGTCCACTTGCGATGCTCAACCTCCACCAATCTTGAACAAGCAGCCTCAAGCTCCACTTGCAACAAGGCATTGTCTCGTCCAGCTCCACAACGTGCATGACTTGCTACATATTCTGAGATTTTGCCAAGTGTAGCACCTAAAAAAGAAGGATAAGACAAACATAAATACAAACAATAATAATAACTTAAGAAGAAACCTTCGTGCAACTTACACGTTCCAAGCAGTCCACCAAGGCCGTGTCATCATGTCATGCTGCTTCATGGACAACGAAAGCATCAAACAAGGATCAAGAACCTCTTCCTTAACATAAAGGCACAGTTCTCTAAATAATCCAAAAGCAACTTGTCGAAGCTCCAGCGGCACCAATGGAAGGGGCGATATGGAGAGAAAGTTCAGGGGCAGGTCTTGGCCCCGATGCTGTCATAGCTCGAGCTTGAGGCTCTGCCGATGGGCCCTGAGGATCTTCTTTCGACTGAACCTCGGGTGCTTGATCATGCAGAGAAGATTCCTCAGTCACCTCTGAGGATAGTGCAACCAAAACCCCGATGGCCGTGATGATGCACTGTTTAGCGGAGGGAGCAGCCTTCACTCCGAGCACGGTTTTGTAGCTTGGGCAATTCATACTGGCTTTAGCACCCGCGGTGCCGGCTAAAACCTCTAAGGCACGTGTTTCTGGCATAATGCGTGCTATGGCTGCTGAAGTGATCACGCGGGGGAACAGTACCCTTGCTCCATGAGGCTTCACAGACATGGCCGGCGGGACGTCTGCACCTGATGGCTGTTTTGAACCACCACTCATGCATGACCCAGAGACCTTCGCAAGCCCCACGCCTTTCCTCTCAGTCACCTTTGGGCACTTGGCCGAAACCTTCGTAGCAGCATCCGCTTTCCTTTTCTTTAGAACCTCCACGGAAACGGTCACCGGGTGAGGTCCATAGGAAACCCCCGCAACTTCAAGCACACGGTTCAAGCGGCCATTCTTTGGAAAGCTAGCAAAGCAGACATTGTGTTTCGCGTGCGTGTAACCACCCATGATATTTCTAGCTTCTTGCTCGATCCTCACTAGGAGTTGAACATCATCTTCTCCATCTTCGCGAGACAGGGGAAAGTTTGGTAACAGAACCTTGAGCTATGAAACTGGAGTCAAATCAACCTTTACTTGCTCAAAATCGACACTAGCAGATAACGGCCAAACGCCACAAGACACGAACTCCTCTACAACGTCTTGTCCTCCGATATTTTTGCAGGCCCAGATGAAAGCATCATCACTCAAGTCTTGAACAGAGTCTTGGACAGAGGGCTTCGTGCGAAAGTTTAGAGCGTTGATGTGCGAGCGAAGAGTGTGAACAGTTGTTGCTCCCCGCGGGCACACGTGCAAGGGCGCCTTGCAGTAAAACCAGGCCTTCATCCACCCGGCTGACCACTCGTTCTTCATAGCCGGAGCAAGCCCAGCTTCACCGCCTTGTTTCCCATGAAAGTTAATAATGCCGAACTGTTCAAATTTCTCGAAGCCATTGACAGGGACCTATTTGGCCTGATAATGCAGCTCATAGCACTTAGCGAAGCCGTCACTACTAGGTTCCCCGCTGAAGCTCAGCATCACCCAAAAATTCTTTGAGATCTGAGTAATAGCGTTAAGGGTCAGCTGATACAGTTGCACCCATAATTTGAGTAGAATCTTGGTGAAAGTAGGATGAGGCAGCATCCGCAGTCCCGCACCGAAAAACTCTTCAAAGATAACGACTTCGTCTGTGTTGGGCTCCGGCACAGTCTCCTCCCTCGGCTCACGCGCCGAGCTTTCGACAAAGTACCCCAGGCATTCCAATTTCTGAATGCATCTTACAGTAACCGAGGATGCCCCGAAGTCATAGCTCCGCGCAAGCTTGTGTGGATCTGTTATATCTTCAACGTCAGCTTTGGCCACATCGCTAGCTGCTTCCCCTGAGGAAGCATCGGACAAAGAGCTGCCTGTCGAAGCCTCAGGCAACGCCTTCGTCACATCTCCCACGATGTCGATCAACGACGACCGCTCTTCCTCCATTGCTTAAAAAATAGGCTAGGAAGCTCCAATACCACAACAGCGAAGTTGGAATCACAAGAGCGAAACACAACTACAGCAGGCAAAAGAGGGGTAGAAACCAGGACATCCCCTCACATTCTATATATAGATGGGGGGGGGGGGGGGACAGCCCTGATAATCACACCACGCAGGGCGCGCCAAGCAGAGTAAAAGGCCTCCTGGGCCGGAAAGTCAGCCTAAACAACCCAACCGGGCCTAAAACAACTGTAAACCATCTTCAACTCATGTTTAGGGTTTTGACAACTAGGCGTTCAAAGGTGAGGGTGACGCTTTTCTGCCGTGGAGTGAAGAATGCCCGATCATTGAAACCCTACACACAGCTAAAAGAGCGAAGGTTCAACCCCAACGAGCGAGGGTGACGCTTTTGGAAATCTCCCCGCAAGGACCACAGGTTCGGCTCATCAGGATTGAACCTCACCTGTAGGGGGCTATTGTTGGGGATGTAGGCCGAAGGCCATGGAGATTCCTAAATCAAAGCCCACCCTTCCATGCATATCCTTATGAACCTTCACCTCGGAATGAAGGTTGCCGCCCACCTTGGCCTTTTGTGCAAGATCAAGTCAGCCACGTGAAGCCCAGGCGGAAGTGGAGGGTCACTCCGGAGGTCTCAAGATGGCGGAGGTGTTAAGACAGAGGTCACCCCTGCACCGAAAGCTGGAAGATGGCAAAGGGGCCGGATTGGGTAAACCACCCTCTACCCGATGGGTGATGTGGCAGGGTGGACACATGTCGCGTCCTCGCTCATGGGGGCATGGAAATATTTGTAAATCTCAAAGGACTATAATGACCCCATGACTGTACAGTGACAGGTTAGGGTCAGTGCATGGGGGCATTACAGACATTACAATTACCACCTGTAACTACCCCTATAAATAGACCCCTAGGTGCACATTGATGGGATACCTGAGGGGCAATTATTGCTACTTACTGGCATTCCCTCTCGCTCTCGTTCCTTCGTTCCCCATGTTTAGGATAGATCATTGCGGCTATTTATCCCAACAATAGGGGAGTCGGCTCCCAGGTCTATTCCTGGAGAGGTTGCTTAACGCGATCATTTCCTCGGTGGCATCATCTAACTTCAAGGAGCGCTGAGGTGGACGTGCTATCCTCCTCCTACACCAGCCTATGGCTTATAGCCATCTGCTGGGTGGGGGGACCAAACTAGCCCATGGGGTGCCACCTAGTCTTGTTGCGTCGATGCCTATCGGGAGGAGGAAGCTTCTCAGGGCATAGTTATCGGTTGGTGGCTTTGTCCTCTTCTGGGACCTATTCATGAAATATTGCAGGGTAAATGGATTCTTACTAGGCGGTGCTTACCCCTGGCAAGGTCATGATGTTACTAGGCATGCTCACTAGGTGATGCGGCATTAGGCGGCGATGGGATAGTTTCCCACCCGAGTGCCTAGTGCCAGGGGCACGGTCTGTGCTTAGGGCCAACGCTTCCCGAGACCCGAGTTGTGTGATATTTAGCCATATCAAGGAGCGCCCTGGCATACAAAGGCACGGGTCTCCTTCTCGGTTGGATCGATAAGGCCACCAGGTGGCGAAATCCTGCCAGCCCGCGCATAATTGGAGGGTGGAGGAGTGGTGATGTGGTTCGCCATCCCGTCTGGTTCATTTTAAGTTGGGGGCCCATATGTACAGCCTTTAGAGGTAGGGCCGTCTCTTGATACGGGGTGTGTGGACCCCAACCATGTGCCACTGTGGGAAGTCGATCATATTAGGGATTTTTGGGCCGTAACCGACGGTCGGTGGTACCCGGGGTAATGACCCCAACAGTAGCCCCTGAGCCCTCCGTTGAGCGGGTAGCCAGAGCCAGTCACTCGATGGTTGGTAGAATAGGTTCTCACGTGTTACTGTGAGGACGGCCATGTGAGTCAAAGAAAAGGCTAGGGCCCACGGCCACTAGATCAAGTTTCGCTACCACATGGCGGTGTACCCCGGGTGACCCTCGATGCTGTTCCTAGGACAAGGAACCCGTTCGGTGGCTAAGTTCCATGTGTACTATATAGTTTTATGCTTATGACTTAGAAGAACCCCCATGGTTCCATCTGGGTTGTTAGAATTGTGGTGCGGTTAGCACTGACCCCGTCCTCAGGTGTTTCATTAACTCGGAGGGGCTGAACTACGAGGACTTGCTAGAAGGCATAATCCTCGAGCTCGGTGAGCTGGCCAACGGTCTGAGACTGAACATCGGAGTGCTGAGTGAGGATCTGAGTGGAGCCATTCGATGGGTGAGAGCCAGCCAGGGCACGTGCCTCTCCATGGGATTAGACTAGGGCTAATGCCCCCCCCCCTCTCCGATCAAATCTGGGTGGGAGCTTTCATGCTTCTTCCCCAGGTAATCTCAGATATGAAGCTTTAGAGTGCCGGGTCCCCTAAATGAGGCTCTGGATGTGCCAACTGGTAGCCACCCTTTGTGTCGCTTCATCCCTTGCTCTGGTTGTTCTTGGCGGCTCTAACCGGTTGATGGGTATCGCCTTCAAACCCTGAACTTTCGTAGACCCCATGGCAATCATGGGTCCCGTTTCGGATACAGCTTGGCCGTATACTCGTGACATATAGGGCGCATCGTGCAAGGAGTCGGTTGATGTGTAAAGACCATTTTTACAATGTTGTTTTGCCACGCCTGTGGAATCCAGCCACTTTGGCTCCTCGGCTGTTACACCGTGGGGCTAAAAAACTGGCCTGGTAATTCCTGTGCAACCTACATCCTCTCACACGATATCCATCTGTTCCACCTCCCGCACGATATTGCTCTGTTCGTCCGCCCCCTTCACTATGGAAAAGAGATCCAAAAATGGAGAAACATAATCCTTGAATGGAAAAAGGATCGTAGTTGCACTTACACAGGAGCCAGTCTTCTTTCCTTTTATCGCTCATGGTGGCGTCGAGTTGGCCCGCATCAGAAGTCACCAAGGACTACATGTAAAATCTCATGAGTAAGGGTACATGGCGACGGCGGAGTTTGCTACCTCTATTGTGCCCGCAGATTCTGTATCTCCTGCTCTGGTGGAGGGGTTCATCGTGGTATATGCAGCCTTCTTTGAGTAGGGATTTGGTTTGCCATTACATTGATTCCTCTTCTCCTTGCTTTGATCTTATGGCTTGGAACGGCATCACCAGACTCCTTCGAGGATTTCGCATATGACGGTCTTCATGACTCTGTTCAAGGCCTACATTGGGATTGAGCCCCCACTGAATCTGTGGAGCCACTTCTTTTGAGCCTGGCTACGACCCAATTGGGGTATGGGAGCGGCATCTCTGGGTAGTGCGGACATCTTGGTTCGCACCGGCCCCAGGTCTGACGCCTACTTCTCCATCTCACAGCCTGACTCTCCGGTCGGGTGGTGGAAGGCCTGGTTCCTGTTGAAGAAGGAGGCTGATGCACCGCTCCTGGTGTTTACAGGCAGCTGCCCTATTCCTCATCCTGACTGGGAGCACGGCGTGACTCAGATCAACCTTCCCCGGCTGTAGCCCCTGCTAGAGACCGTTTGGGTGCTGCAGCAAAAAGGGCTAACTGGGAAGGGGATCCTGTAGACTTTCTTTAGTCACGGGGTTCAGCTGCTTCGCCAGCGAGAGGCGGCTATGGGGGCATCACCGGGGCCTAGCTGCTCTATTTGCCCCTCCTTCTCCCAGCCGGATGCTATAGGTGTCGGCCCCCGGGTCCATGAAACTCCAGCCTCCGAGGACGCGGCTGGTCAGGAGGAGCGCCGCGCTTGATGTGAGCTACTGTGGCTGCAGAGGCTGAAGCGGTGGGTGGAGAGGGACCTGGAGCTCATGTGCTCGGAGGTCACCCACGCGGGAAAACCATTGCCCGTGGCCTTTGCATCGTTCGAGCGGGGCATCCTACATCTGGCTAAGGTTAGTCCCTTTGGGCAAAAGATAGGGGATGGAACCTTGCTTGCTTGCTACTATTTTCTTTCAAGTTTCCTTATCTCCGCCCATCTTTGTTTCATGCAGGGCGTGCCTCGGAGAGGCATGGATGCGCTGGTTTCACAGGAGGGATCATCCCAGGTTCGGGAAAAAATGTCCCTGTCCTGGCGTCTGTCCGAGGGGATGCCGGGGACCTCATCTACAAGACGACCCTACTTGAAGGCGAATGTGTGGAGGCTCGCTAGGCCCGGGAGGTGGCTGAGGAGAGATTTCACTACTTGATGAACTCCTCGTCTAAGTGTGCACGGTGGCTGGTGGCCTCTGAGGTGCGGCACCGTGAGCAGTTTAAGGTTCTTTCCCTTCTGTGAACCTGGGGCGTCGAGCTGTGCCTCGCCATCCTTGGTCCATCACCGCGGAGGACCCCTGGCCTAAGAGAATGCGAACCACCACCCTTCGTCATGTCAGGTGGCTGGGGAGCTTGCCGCACTTCGAGCGGTCGTGTCTTCCACCACGGAGTGGGTGTTGCGACGGTCGACTGGCGAGACCACTGGGACAAAGGTCATGAGCGAGCTGGTCAGCCAGTTCTAGAGGTTAGAAGAGTTGTGCTCACGGCTTGAAGGGCCTAGCTTGAGGATCTGCGACCAGCTCCTTGGTCCGTCACCTGGTCAAGCCCACTAGGCTGACCATCTGGAGGAGGCAGTCAGGCAGCTCGAGGTGATGACAGCTGAGCGGTGTCAGGTGGATGCCGAGCTGGAGGCTCTGCAGGCGTCCACTGCACTTGTCCGGGACCTAGTCCTGGGTGGTGACGGCAGATCATCCTTCCTGGCGGTGTCCCTGGCCACGGTGCGGAGGAGGTTGAGAAATGGATAAATGTCGTGGCCACCAATGGAGTCCGGTGGGGGGTCCGATACACAATGGTCGCCATCCTGTCGCACTTTCCCTAACTGGAAACTGAGCTGGAGCTACTCAGGTCCGGACGGGGCGCCGACCTAAGCAATGATCAATAGGATGTCCTTTGGCCGCTAGTTAGCATGGCCTCAAACTCACTGGCGTCGCCTGTTCCTTCCTCCTTGGCTCACAACTCTCTAGACAATGTGGAGTATTAGTGTTCGGCCGGTTGTTCTTTTGTTTTGTATAATATGGCAGACCCGGACAACTGGAGTGCGAGTTACTTGCGCGGTCCTGGAAGCCACCATTTCCTAGTGTTCCCTTAGTATCGATGTTGTACAAATATGTATGTGTGACATGACTTGTGAATACTAGCAAGTATATAAATGTTTTTATCTTTTCTTCTTTTGGCATCATTATTATTATATTTTTTTACTAGAGGGAACTGAAGAAACGGGTGCACAAATCCTGGATGGATGCTAACCCAATCCGGGCAGCTCCCCTGGGTGTTGCGGTATGGGCTGGATGGCCTGCTCATAGGATGACACCCCTAGCTGGGAAGCTTGCCTGCCAATATGTTAAGAGACGATGGAGCTGGGGGAAGTGATTCCTTATCTGGTTTATGTTGTTTGTGTCATGTTGCCGGCTTGTAGGGGTTCCACCGTTGTGGAGGTGAAGGCCAAATGCTCCTTCTGGGATTGTTGGTGCATCGGGCTACTCTCCTTGGCTTCCCACCACACCGGGTGGGCTTGATGCTGAAAGTGTGTGGGACCCACATTTATTCGTGGCGAGTGGGGCGCCACATGGTTTGTGCAGTGGAAAGGCTGAGGCATTTGATGTACCTCTTCTTAATCCAGGTGCAGCTTCTGAGATGCCTATCCCCGGAACTCACCCGGTCCGACGTTGCCTGTTATGGCTGGTGGTGCTCATCGCAGCAAGCGTCCTCATGGCAGGGGTTCCAACCGTGATGTCAGGCCACCGTCCACTCGCCAAGCAAGGACGGATGTCTCCTCCAGCCGGGCATCGTCGATGTTTAGTTGGGTTCCCGACCCACGCCGTTCCTCATCTGGGTTTGCTTGTTTTGCAGTGATGTTGAATCCCACCCATCGTCTGGTTCAGGGCTCCCTCAGAAGCGGTAACCGAGCCGACAGTGCTTGCGGAACTATGAGACCAACTCTTGGCGCGGGAAAGGGAGCTGTCCGAGCGGGAGAGCGCCCTGTTAGCTAGAGAGTGTGGCATGGTGGAGGTCAAGCATGCTCTCGGGCGGGCGCGCATGGAATGCAATGCTATTCATGACCAGGTCACGTCTGTCCAAGGGGACTATCTGTCCCAGCTGTGCAACTTCACCACCGGTTAGCAAAGATGTCTGGAGTTTGACCAGGTTTTGAGTGGACACCAATTTATCTTGTCCTTGCAGGAAGCAGACCTTGAACGTCGAGAGGAAAGGTTGATTATGGATGAGGTGCAGGTCCTCCACCCTTCCGTTGGGAGGAACATGTTGTCGGAGTTGGGAGAACTCCTTGAGCGTGTCGCCGGGGTTAGAAACGGTCATGCCATTGAGGGCGAGCAACAGTCAATGTTGACCATGGCCATCTCTGATGCCCTGGTTGATCTAGATGTGTTTCCCATTGAGGGCATCCCTGTGCAACCGCAATCAGCCAACGGTGTCCTAACGTCATTTGGGCTTGTCCTGGAGCGGCTACTGGAGGTGGCGCCGGCTCACGATGCTGATACTTAGCCCGGTTGGCTTCTCTACAGCCCTGGGTCACCCTGATTGCTAAATTTTCCCCTGTTCCGTTTGCTTCTGGTGCATAGACGATGTATATGGACATAAATGCATGAATTTACATATGTTAATGTACAAATAGAAATTTGTGTCCTTACATTTCTTCATTTCCCCATTTCTGGTCATCGTGGGATGGGGCTCGTATGGTTGGGTCAAGCGGACGGTGCTTCTCCAGTGGCGAGGTCATTTCGAAGATCATCATGACTGTATCCTATCCAGGAAAGGGCACCATATTGTCTTCATTGGGGGCTTCAACAACCTCCATGACCTGTGGTAAGGACCCCGTGGCCATGAAACTCTTCATCAGGCTACAGTCTCAGAGCTTGCGCTTGACAGCATAGGCATGATTCAGGAATGATTCCTCAAGGAGCTTGTCAAAGTTGTCCGTGGGCGTTCCTTCTTGGTGCTTGCTGTTGCCCGCGGCCTCCGTGGTGTGTTCGCACTGGCGCTGCCTACTTGCTTGTTGATGCTGCCATCATCCTCGATTGTGGCTTCCTGACAGCACTATTTGCACCTCTTCTTGCCGGCCTGAATGCCATCCTCGGCGCTGTGGATGGTGACGACGAGCGGCACTTCCCTACTGCTGCTCAGGGCTAGTTGAAGCTAGGCCGCCTTAGTGCCGGTGGCACGAGGGGTGGTGACGTCGCACCATCTTTCAGCAGTGCTTCTGGGGGCGTCGGTAGACACGCAGAGAGGCCACAACTGTGTTCCGCCACGAGCATGGCTCTTGGTCGTTCCTGCCGTCGTCCCCTCGGGGTCAAGGCTACGTCTCCTCCATTCGCTGAGCTCATTGTGGTGCGAGTTCCGTGCGCGCCGTTTGGACCGCGTGCTTTCCTGTCGGTGCTATCAGCGTGCCAAGGGCTCGTCACGCGGGCCTTTCTGCCGCAGTGAAGTTTGGGGGGTGGAGAAGTCGACCGGTGGCGGTGGAGCTGTCCTTGCAGCAGAGGGCGTCCCGTCAGGTCTCCGTCGGCTGGTCCTGAATTGAACCAGGCTTGGATCTGCTCGAGGACCACTAGTTGCAAGGAGGGAGCAGAGGCCCTAGGGACCGAGCTTGGGTGGCGGCGTAGTCCATCGTCAGGATCCTTTCTTCAGTCAGAGGCTCATGTTGTAGTGGCTCGCTTGGGCCAGACACCGTCGCCACTTGTCCGCCCACCAGCTCAATACGTCATTGCGCTACCTCTCGACAAGCGCATCGTCGCTCGAGGGGGAGGTAGTCATTCTAGCCACGGGATCTCCTACTATGGTGGAATGGTCATCGTTGCTTGATCGGTCAAAGGGTTCTCCGGGCGCGGTATGGCCGTGTCTCCCTTGGAAAGAGGAGGTCACTACTCCCGTCCCCACCGGGAGGCGTGGCAAACCCCTCGATGGGGCTTCCCATCATGGTCCACTGCAGGAGCGGTGGCCAGCTATGGGCGAGGCCCATGATGATAGCACCCGAGCCGCCTCTAAGGGCGAAGAGGCTCAGGCTGCCGAATCGGTTGGCGACAAACTTGAGGCTCCCAACATTAATGGTTTTGCTGAGCGGAAAGCCATCGCCTGGGGAACGCTCACCTTCGGTAACGGCGACGAACACCGATGATGGAACCATCGATATGGCTTGAGGAAAGCAAGTTGCCAATCTCCCTTCCTGGCACGCCAACTGTCGATGTTTTTTGCATAGGCAAGATATAGGGTGGTCAAGATCGCGTGTTCCTATTCTGAGGTTGTCTTGCGAGCTATGAAGAACTACGAAGCACAATATAGTTTATCCTAGTTCAGACCCCTGCTAAGAGGTAATAGCCCTACGCCCAGCGTTTTTGTATTGGAGAAGAAGAACAGTGTTACAAAGGGGGTGAGCTAATAGCTCAAAATATTCGCTAAGTGTAAGAGGGAAATGTTCTTGTTGTCCCCCTGCCTAAAGGGTAGGGGGCCTTTTATAACTATCAACTATTATCTATTACAAATATATCCACAAAGGGATTTACATGACCAAAGCGTCCAAATACAGGAGAGTCAGTTGGACACTTCTATGCCGTTCGGGCCTATTCTGGAGCCTTCCAAGCCTCCTTCTGCTTGTATCTGGACACTCGGCTCCCGGGTCGGTTCCCGGAAAGGTTGCTTAACGCGGTCGTTTCCTCGGTGGCGTCGTCTTCCTTCGAGGAGCGATGAGGTGGACGGGCCAGCCTACCCTGACACTAGCCTATGACATATAGCCATCTGCTGGGGGCACCGAACTAGCCCACAGGGTGCCACCTGGTCTTGTCGCGTCGTTGCCTATCAAGAGGAGGAAGCTTCCCGGGGCATCATTATCGGCTGGTGGCTTTGTCCTCTCCTGGTACATGTTCATGAAATATCACAGGGTAAATGGATTCTTACCAAGCGGTGCTTACCCCCTGGCAAGGTCATGAAGTTATTAGGCGTGCTCCCAAGGTGATGCAGTATCAGGCAGTCATGGGATAGATTCCCACTCGAGGGCCTAGTGCTAGGGGCGCATGGGCTCCTAATCCTACATCCCATCGCGGTCGGTGCTTAGGACCGATGCTCCTCGAGACCCAAGTTGGGAGATATTTATCGGTATCGCGAAGCCCCCGTGCGTACAGAGGCCCAGGTGTCCTTCTCGGGTGGATATCAAGAACAGGTGGCGGGAGTATTTTGACAAACTCTTCAATGAAGACAGTGGGAGCTCGTCCACTGAGTTAGACATCTCTTCAGATGACCTCAACAGATATTTCGTGCGTAGGATTCAAGAATCTGAGGTCAAAGATGCCTTGAAAAGGATGAAGGGAGGCAAAGCGATGGGTCCG
>VSTD030002484.1:0-11783 GCA_008808055.3 Sporobolus alterniflorus
TAGTAATGTGTGACATGATGAACACAAGATGGTTATGATGTATAGTCACCTGGGTGGGAGATCACGGGGTGATAACATGGCAGACTCATCCAGTGATAGTCTGCACGCAACATGCGTTCCTGGGTGCATCAGGATAGATGTTAGGATCTCCTTTGTGGGAACACATAGATAACATTAGGGAACACGTTGTGGTATGATAGATTGATCAAAAGAGGCAAGGAATTGCTTGGAACATGGATAGGTTTACCAGGGCGTGCACTAGTTGGATCCAGAACAGGGAGCAGCAGCTAATGCGAAGCAGATCCTGCTCGCCTCATCTATGATCTCAAGCTGAATTTTGGATATGTTGTAGAGGACATCACGAAGAACCACCTCCAAAAAGAATCACCGCATTTGGTTGGGTAGATCACCGACAACGTGGCAGTCAATCTGGGGCAGTAGTGCTGGTCGAGAGAGCAGTGCGCGACGGTGGCAGCCTGACGGCGTGGGAGGTGTTGTAGGGGGTGGGGAGGACGTGGGGAGATACCTCACTTATATAGGGGAGAGTATATGGTTTGTTTTGGGCTTTAGAGTCAGCCCACGGACTAATAGATTAGTGGGGGATAAAGGGGCGGGGAAAAAGGGAGGGCAAACGGGCTGCGGTAATGAAACAGATTGGACCAAGACAAGGGATTGAGCCCAAGAGCTAAGGAAAGGTTTCAGAATCTTTCTAAATTTCTAGAATTTAGATTTAAATGAATTTTGATTGAATTGAAACAAAGATTTAAATCTTTTATAGAAATAGAAACTTGGAATTAGAAACAAATGAATTTGTAAGTTCAAATCAAATTTTAAAACAAATGGATCTTTAAAATTCAAAAGAAGATCTTTCAAATTTCTTTTCAAAATCTAATTTCTATTTCAAGTAGGTTTGGATTTTTTGGAAAAGAACTTCTTCTTGGCTTCGGTTCGCGCTTGAGGAGGAAGGGGAAAATTGAGCCGTAGGGTGAGCTGCGCGAGGTGGGCAGGGTTGTCCGATGCAAGGTTGAGCATGGGCACAACGTGGCGTGAGGCACGTGGGGTGGCTTGACCAAGTGGCACATGGCGGGGCAAGAGCGAGGCGGCATCGAGGTTGAGTTACTCAGTTAGCCGAGTCGGGTCATGCGTTAGGTGGGGGCTCAAGTCGGGTTCGGCAGCCGGGGAGCTCAGGTTGGGCTGACCGGTTACTTAGGTTCAGGACGGGTTAAGCCTTTGACTTATCTAAGTTGAGACACGATAATGAAAAAGTCTATCAGTTAAGGGGTGATTGTCGGGGCGTTGCTTGGGGAGATGTAGGGTGAAGTGGGTATGAGGAAAAAGAAAATCTGGGCTTGACTGGGATGCCCATTCAGGTAGCGATCGGATAAGGAAAGGAGTGCAGATTTGGCTTGGGCGAGTCATCTCGTGCGTAACACGGAAGCCAATGTGTAGCCATGAGGAGATGAGGATCAGACTCGGTGGGGAGTCTATCAAAGGGAAAAGGAGATCGTGTTAGGGAGCTTATCCGGGTTCAACCAGAATAAGGAGAAACTATGTCAGGTTAGAGGACGAGATGGGATTCGGGTGTCCGATTGGGAAATCTGAATCGGGTTGGGCTTGGTTAGGCCGAGATAAGGAAAGAAATATATTAGGTTAGGATTCCAGGTCAGAATCGGTACTAAGGTTGACTTACATCGGATTAACATCGACTAAGGGGAAATGGGTCGAGTTGAGAAAAGAGAGGGGGAGGAGTGAACCAGCTTGGAGGAATTGGCTTGAAAGAGGTTTGCGGAACCTGCGTCTAATACGAATTCAAACGAATTCTACTTAGTCTCTAAACTAAAGCACACATCAATATAAAAACACAATGTAGCCAGCATAAATGCAACAATCAGTTTTATAAAGCCTAAATGATTTATTAATTTAGAAAATAATCTTTTGCCTAATAAAAATAAACTCTCTAGAATAATCTAAAAGCAAATATTAACTTATTGACAAACAGTTTTAATATTTACTGAATTTTAATCAGATTCCAAAATTCAGAATTTTGGGGTGTGATACGACCGCAACTAGCCGATGAATCTATAGTTCTGGCAGATAGAAAAAAACAAATACAACATAGTATACCATAGATAAACTGCTAGTAGTTTGAACTAGATATCCTTGCAGATAGGATTGATGAACAAAATAAACGTGCCTGCATTAACAGCAATTTTGTAGAATTAGTTTGAACGAGATGACAAAGGAGTACTATGCATTCATTCTTGGACCTGATACTGGTTTGAAACCCACCCGACACCCAACCCAAAAGCTATCATAGGCCTGCTACAGGTTTCAAACCCACCCCACATTCAACCCAGCCCAAAAGCTATCATCATTTGTTTGGAACCCAAACCAGCCCACCTCACGCTTGAACCCATGGGGGAAGGCTTCATGTTATGTTGTTTTTAGCCCATGTTGGCAGGTTGCTTGGAGTCAAAACCATACCGAGGAGTCCGCAAATGGTTCTTGGTTCCTGCTAGCTCGGCCCATCTAGTCCCTATGCCATGAACACAAAGAAATACTACAAGAATTATTGTATCCATGCTATACCTCAGTAACAAGCAAATAAAAATGCTAAGAAAAACATTCAAAAATAGATAATGTCTTAGCAAATGGAAAATCAATTCCAATCCAAGACGTGATTTAAGGTCATATGCCACAAGACAAATAGGAAAGAAGGAGGTCTTCCAAGGCATGATTTAAGGTTCTACACCCACAAGCCAAAATATATTATTGCATCATTCTAAGGCAAAACAGAAAATGGCAGCTCTAATCATTTGGAAAATCAATTCTTTTTTATACTCCTTTGTCAGTGTTTTCTGCACTGGCAAATAATAGGGTGGTCAAGATTGCGCATTTTCATTTCTGAGGTGGTCTCATGAACAACTAATACACAATGATCTATCCTGGTTCAGACCCATCCTTAGAGGTAATAGCCCTACGGCCAGCTAAGTGACATTGAAGAAGAACAGTGTTACAAAGGAGTGAGCAAAGTGCTCAAGGAGTTCACGTGAAGAAGGGGGTATGGATCTCGTGACTTCCACCTGAAGGGTAGGCGTCCTTTTATAAACCGTCCTAGGGTCCCCTAACTAGAGCTTAGTCATTTTACAACTCGGGTTAAGTTACATGATGAGTGACGCCCCAGTCTGAAAATATTGGCTATGGAGCTCGCTGCAGGCCGCCCGGGGCGACTTTTGGGGCTGCCACTGCATTGCTTTACTTCACTTGGTTGCTAAGCCATCACATGTGGGGATTGATATGGATGGGCTACCCTGCCGCATATGCTGTCCTACGCACTGTGGTTGACAGGCACGGGTACAAAGCCTCCTGACTGGTGTTATTCCGTCCCGTCACACCGCGTGGGGCGGTGCTACTTTAGTTCGCCTTTTCGGAGGGTACGAAGCCCCCAGGTCGAGTAGCCTGACGTGGTGTTGACCACCCGGGTCCTTGATGGACCGTACCTCTTATGGAGAAACCCGTCTTTACCAGGGCATGCTTATCCCGTGCTAGAGCTATCATAGCAATTATGTGTGTCCTTGTGGTAGAGTTGCTATGTCAGACAGTGATGGGATGACTTCCAGTATTCAAGTACCCGCTGTCAGGTGCGCATAGGTGCCTATGGCTGTGTCTTGTCGTGTCAGACATTAAATGTCATCGCTTCCCGAGAACCTGACTCCGTTGGTGCTTATTTGATGCTGAAAGCCCTCGGGCATGGCTCCCGGGTGCCCAGGTATATCTTGAGTCAGGGAGATGTGGCTAGCTGGGCTGACAAACAGTGAAATCCTGTTCACCCGTGTTGATTGAGGTGGGTGAGGGCTAGTGTGGATTACGTCTGGGTTTAGTTCTTTTTAGGTTGGTGTCCCCTCCTCTTCAACCAAGAGTGGTGGGACCTTATCCGATACGGGGTGCTTGGTTCCCTAGTCGTGTCTCGCTGGAGGGAACCGGTCATATCTAGACTTTTAGGCCATAACCGGTGACCCGTGGTACCCTGGGTACAAGACCCCGACAACCTTCCAATGCTCTTCCAGACTTTCTAGACACTTGAAAAAGGAGTGTGAAAATGCCACAATTGTTACTAACAATTAGTAAAGCAAAGTCCCAAGAGATTGGTAATCATAACCGACAAATGAAACATTTGTTAACTCATTGATGCAAGTGAAATGATTAGTTTCCTTAAATACACATACCTTGATCATATATAGTGAAAAAATGAGGCATTATACAAGTTAAACTTATTAAGTACCTTGAATATTTGGGTATTCATATAATCAATCCTTGCAGCATATGAGGCATTCAAGAGGTTCTATTGTCATTGAGATTCAATTATCAACAAGAATATGACCGTCGGTGCTGAACGTAGATTTTGATGGTACTGTGCTCAATGGTATAGCTAGAAAATCACGTGCCATAGCCGAAAACACTAGGTATTTGATTGCATTTGTCCACCAACTCAGAGTTTCAAATCTTTCATCCATTCTCACAAACTCTTCTTCTCAGTATGCATCAATCTCAGATTTTGGAAATGCCTTCCTCTTATTTGGGACCATTGAGCAAATTCTTCATCCAAATTTATTTTTCCAAGAACAGGTGAACCCAAAGTACTAATTCTTGTACCAACATGAGGCGAGCCCATATCATCTCTCTGAACAAGCTTTATGTATTCTTCAAAGTACTTGGTGAACCATGTTTTAGCTAAGTCAAAGTTTGACCTGATGTCAACAAATTGCTTACACATCTTCTCATAAAAGAAGTCCAAAAAATCCATTTTCTTTGATGGGTCAAGTATGGTGGCTATGACAAGTGCCATGTTATACTTGCCCTTCTCCCAGTATTTATCAAACTTGACATCCATTGCACATGCCAAATCCTCTAGCATATCATTGACATGCCATTTTCTATTTCTAAGAGCTTGATGGATAGAGAGCACATTATGCAAAAACAGATGAGATGTAGGTGCTCTATGCATGGAGAATGCTTTTGTGGCTTCCTCAAATGCCCCAAGAAACTCACCAATAGCCTGAGAACTCTTTCATTCTTCATCATATAGTGAAGGTTCAAGTTGTTCTTTGACATATCACTTCAAGACGACCTTGTACTCGATAAACTCCATAATCATATCGCATGTCGAATTCCAAAAGTTTGGAACATCAAGAGTTAATCCATCCTTCAAAGGCAATCCTGATCTTTCAAGAATCCTATTGAATGCATGTATTCGAGATGGTGAGGAATTGTTCTGTTTCACCAACTCACGTATCTTATCAATTGCCCTATGAGCAAGTGCCAATCCATCTTGAACTAGGATATTCAATATGTGTGCACAACATCGGGCATGTAGATGCTCACCACCAAAGTACATGTCAGAACCTCCATTTTCTCGAAGGATCACATGCTGACATATTGTTGGAGGCGTTATCCAATGTGATGGTAAACACTTTCTCTTTTACCCCCACACTTGATGAGAGATCTTGTAATTGCCTCTCCTCGAGTGCCAGACTAGTGTGTGGATACTTGACTTCTTTGTAAGCAATAGTCTTCTTCAAAACAAAGTTTGCATCAATGTAGTGGGTTGTCAAGCAATTATATCCTAACTTCTGATCAGATGTCAAGCAGATATGAGAGTTGAGGTTTTGTAGCTCGTTCCTTAACTCTTGCCCCATCACCTTCAATTTGTCAATGCAATCATTATGCATTGTTTGACGCCCAACACCACTAAATTCTAGTTGCAATGATTTCATCCACAGAGCAAAGAAAGGATTATCAAACTTGTTGAATAAAACCTCAGCACTAATGCACCACTTAACCATCCACTCATGGGTCTTTCATGGATCAAATATGAATGAGCCTTCTATTGGTCTTTTTTCATAGTGGTAATAAATCTCTTACAACCTTGATCTGAAATTTTAGGACAACTTCTTGCAATATGGTTTCTGAGACTGGTTGTGTCTGAATCCCTTTTGTTTGTTAGCTTCATCCCACAATATTTTCAAACAACATTCATTAGTCCATTGATGTCAACTATTTTTCCAGCTCAAAATGCTTCCAAACATTTCCCCTTCTAGTTGGTGTTTGCACCGATTGGTCATCTGAGGTAGTATTAGTACCCGACCCCACAAACACATGAGAAGCCATTTTTTGTTTAGAAGAACAAGAAACCAAGTTAAATATTTAAAGATAAACAAAATCATACAACTAATGTTTTGTCAATAAATTTTTTACATGTGTGATGCATATGAGTTACTTGCACACATGGTCTGTATATTTTTTTATTATAATTTTGTTTCCCCTATCTCTATATGTGCATGTCATGTATCGGCTGATAGGCCACAGTAGTAGGCCCAATAATATAGCATGACTACTGTAGCAGTGGCTACTGTAGCACACCTAGGGTTCGAGTTTGACTAATTAGGTACTAAGTTTCCTCTCTGTATATATAAACAGAGGGACGGCGGCAGATGTTAGACATCATGTATTTAGAGTTGGCTTAGGCCTCTTGTATATCATGCCTTGTCGGTGCGGCATTGAGTGGGTTCGGCTCGGGACAAGGGAGAGGAGCAGATCACGATTGGTGGAGGTGACGTAGTTGCCGCATTCAGGGATGTCCACCCCCGGATTGCCAGTCGCCATCGCACCTTTTTCGTGATCGGATCAGGACGCCACCTCAAACCTTGGGGTCGATTCGGGGGCCTAGCTCACGTGCTCGAGTCCAATGTGATGGAGAGTGATGGCGCCAGAGGATTCGGCAAGGATGCACCTATGACTAGCGGCGGCGGCTGTGCTCTGCACGCAATCGGCGGTGACAACGACCCATGCGCATTCTGCAGTGGCATGATTGGCGGCGGAAGAGTCCTACACACGGACATCGGCAACAGTGCACTGGTCGTGGGTGGAGGCCTCATCATGAGCAGTGGCGGCACCCTGGCCGGCGAAGGCATCTACGAGATGGGCAGCAATGCAGCGGCTCGGGAGGGCATGGATGACAACAACATCCTATTCAAGGCTGCAAGTGAAGCCGATGACTTGCTGCACACGAATGATGATAGCAGCAAGTACAGTGCAGGCAACAATGACATCCTAGTCGTGGGTGAAGGTGATGACGCGCTGCCCACAAATGTCAATAGTGGTGCGCTGTGTGTTGGCGGTCTTAAAATGCATATATTTACCACCAACATATCAACATTTTATTCAAGATATAGAAGATAGGTGCTTATTATTAACAAGTTCTATGAGTTTTGTTGATCTACCATTTCAGGAACATCAGATGATGAAAAAGCATCATATGAACCAAAATCCATGCATATCTTCATTATGTCCAAAATAAGGCATAGTCACAGAAAATATCGCACGAGGAAATGACATTGCACAAAGCACGAGCTCAACCGAGCCAAGGTGTGGCCCACCGGCCACATCACCTTGGCTGGCCGGCCATGTGTTGGCACATTTCAAAAAACCATTTTGTCTACGTATCCAAAAGAGGCGGTGCTCAAGGAAACTTGGCCGCTCGGCGAAGTTGCATGGCTGGCCAGCCTGACAAGTGGGCCTCACACGCCCAATCTTTAGCCAAAGCACCATCTTACTCTTCCTATAAATACCACCGTGCTTCCCTTGGCAGAAAGTGTCAAGAAAGTGAGATTTAGCCGCCCCAAGGGGCTTCTAAATTCAATCTTTGTAAAGTCGAGAGAGAGAGGTGAGGTTCTGAGGTCCGGAGGACTTCTTGGCTTGTCAGAAGTCCTCAGAGTAGCTCGAGCATGAAAGCTCTGTCAGAATTCATTCAGGTTCGATGAAGTTTTTTGAGCTCTAGGTCGGTCGAGTGCGGGAGTTTTGTCAGAATTCTGTGAATTCTGACAGAGAGTCGACTCTTGAGTCCCTCTGGTGTATCAGGATCTCGACTTGTCAGGATATCCATGACATTACCTCAGAGTGGGTGATTTGCCAATCATAATAAGTGATTCATTCGCTTCTCTTATGTTATTTGTGCATTTATATAATATATAGTAGAATTGGTATTTGTCTTATTGTATATACGGTCTGTGTTTGAGGATCAATTGAGTATATTGGGACCCGGTGTGGCAACTATTACTTGATCCCTCAAAGGTTAACCGCTTTGATCAGGTGGAAGATCCTAGACAGTGCAGTCGATGAGGTGTCGGAGGCATTGTCTATGCACGTGGCGCCCCCGATCATACGGATTGTTGTGTTATCTACAGGAGTGACAGTCTTGTTAGGGCTTTATAATCCACCACATAGCTGGACCAGTACGGCGAGCCCCTCCCTACCTAGCTTCACTATAGCCCCTTTTCTGAATTCCCTGTTGTGCTATAGGTTGATCAGGCGGCCTAAGTCTATCCTTCAAGACAGTCACAAAATCTAAGGTATATGTATGCATTTATATAATTACATTTGAGTTGTCCTACTCGTCTGTAGGTTAAACTTAGCTTTTCTTTCACCAAAGTTATCACACGGTATAGATAAAGTGATAGTCTGCCTCTGTCCCTGTGTATACGATAACCCTATGAATACTCTTAGGTGAAAGCTGCTACAATTGATCCATACGCTTACGGATTATTCTGTTGGGCTTAAGGACCGCCATCATTGTGTGTGGGTGGCAGCGGTGATGACGCAATAGTCCCGGTCATTAGCGTGATCGTTGCCGACAATGGCCTCAGTGCGGGAGACATCTTGGCCACGATCAGCAGTGGCATCGCCATTAGCATGATCTATGATGGTGGTGGCTTGGTCGCGATCAATGTTGGCAGTGCCAACCTCGGTGCTGACGCCCTACACATGGGTGATGACAACATCATCCTCGGCATAGGAACTTCGACATGGGTGGCCGGTGCTTGAGCGGTAGCAGCGGAGTGTTGACCGTGGGGAAAGGCAGCGACATCCTACACATGGGCGACAACGTCATTCCAGCTGTGGGCGGTGGCATCCTAGGCACGTGCAATGGTGGTGGCCTGAATCATGTTGCGATCTTCGACCTCCCTGCACTAGGAGCTTTCATGACTGCAGCTCCCCTTCTCTGCACACACAAGGATAGTCACTGGTCCCTTGTGTTGTTGCCTGGTCATCGTTCGACGTCCGATTTGACCCATCATGAAAGACCCAAAATGTTACTCTATTTGAGTGAATCTGGATGGGGGCTACCCATTAGTGGGTGGGGACAAAGCGAACAAGAAGAATAAAAGTCACATATTGAGTGGTCATTTTAATAGAAAATAAAATACTAAACTGAGATGTAAAAGGTTGGGTATCATATCGTGTTCATGTTTTAGAACGTCGAGTCAAGTCTTAGTTATCGCCCTCTGCACCTGTAGCTCGAGGCTGAGCGGCTCAAAAAGGAGGTGTGAAATGTCATGTATGGGCCCGCTACTATAGCATGACTACTGTAGCAGAGGCTATTATAGCGTGCCTAGGGTTAGGGTTTGATTGATTAGGTGCTAAGTATCCTCTTTGTGTATATAAACAAAGGAGGGTGACATGTGTTAGGCATCGTGTGTTTAGAGTTGTCTTAGACCTCTTGTATCTCCTGTCTTGTCAGTGCGGTATTGAGGCGTACGACACCTGTTTGTGGTCGGGGGTCCGGCAGACACGGAAATAGTGCTCATAGCAGTTAAGCCATGACAGTTGATCGGTGGCACCGTCAAACTTGGGGAAGTCCAGCTTATGGTACATCAGCAAGAAGTCATTGTTTCCTAGTCGTCCTACGTAACGTGGGGGCGGCGGTGCTGTGGAAGCGCCCTGTGATGTTCGCCCCGAGGTGGTGGCGCGACAGAGTGATTATCACCCGTGGCTTTCCCTGCCGCACCATTGTTGGTCATCTCAAGGCCTGAGGGCGCTTGTTTGCTAGCGTCGGGGTTGGTCTAGCCCTGCTCCGGACCAGAGTGATACTAAAAGCGTGCTGTTGTTGATCAATGTCGCCAACTTTGGCCATGAGTGCATGCATGAGTTCCTCCAGACGGTCAAGCCGGCAGGCGAGGTCATTAATGGATGTGGCCACTTCCTTCCCCCGAACTCTGTAGGAGGGAGGCATGGTGGATGGACCTAGCAAATCTGATACTAGGTTGTCTTGAACACACGTATGGTCTAACACTTGGCAAATGCAATACTTAAACGGGGTGGCTGGCAGGGGGTCTGAATCTCGTTGGCACGGAGGAGCTGTCACATCACGCCGGTGAGGTAGGTTTCTACCCGGTAGCTAATAGGCGAATGCCAATACAAATTATTCGATGATCATCAGGGTGCCGGACCCTGCTTATATAGCCTGCAACGCGGCTTACACAATCAGTGAGAAATGGAAACAAACTCACTGATTTATTCCTTGCCTAACCAAATGGATATGTTGCCTTTAAACCTGGGCGCCGGATTCCTTGCCCTCCTGTGGTAATCTTGTTGGCGCCCTTCCTAGCTTTGCGGTGGTACTGAATCCCGCACATAACAAGGGCCCGTGACGCATTTGTTCTCTTGGGGGAAGGCGCCTCCTCGCCCATCCAGGGCCGGCCCTACCAACGAGAATGGGATGAACTCACGAAGAATAAAGGCAAGAATTCTGTTGGGATCTCCTATAGAACTTTTGCTACTGGGAATCATATTGGGAGAGTGTTGGAGCCCTTCTTCCTCCAAACATGACACTTTTTGACTATTGGGAGTGAGATTGGGAGACTGTTGGCGTGTTGTTGCTTCATGCAACAATAGAATAGAACAGTAAAATTGTGGTTTTGGCCTTTGGCCCCTTAGGAGGATCTACATCTGTAATGAAGCTCTTATACATTTCATCAAAAAATGAAGATCATCCTGCGTCAAAAATAAAATTGCACACACCACTCCAGGAAATTATTGGGACCAATCACAGAGAATTATATACACAGCATATTGTGTCAGTTTTGTCACGTTCAGCGTTGGGGCGAGATCTGGGTGAACACCTGCTTCTGCATCCTGATCTTGTGGCCCCTTTTCCCGTTTTCATGTGCGGTGAGAATGTCATCTATCCATGAGACTATATTATGGGCCAGACTTTCCAGCACTCTTGAGTAGCTCTCGAGTATTGCCTGCCCAATATCCTGTAAGAAGGTAAGACGATATTCAAGAATGTTAGTATTACATTACAATGCATTCTGCTAGCTTCTTGCACAATACCTGGAACAGATGCATTTACTGAATGTTTTAAATATATTTGCTAGCATATGATGTGCTTGCATAAGCATTCATCAGCAAATAGAAGGACACATCAATAACCTGAAATTTGCCTGTTTTCTATATTTATATCAACCATTACCTTATTGTACTGGATCTTGCTTGTATCCAGGGTTGTTTGTGACAGGCCTGGAAACCTCTGCTTCAAGCACAGGAGCAGGCTTCTAGCCCTACTTGCAAGGACCAGGTTCTTGTCCCCATCGGCATTCAGCTCGGTAACGTTCTCCCATTGGGACACCTCGTGTGTCGTGCTCGCCTTCCTTCGCCACAAATACATTGCGGCCTCAACACGGTCAGCAATCTCAAGGGCCTCATGCTCCGAGCTCATATTAAGAAAGTTGAGAAGCTGATCTGGAGAGAACGGGTCCCCTGAAGACATGTGCCTGTATATGGCGTCACCTACGCCGACCCTCCCACTCTGTGGAGTAATTAACAGAAGTAATGCAATCAGATGGATAAGTCTACCGAGAATCAGACTCGGTGGATGCAATCGTTATACCTTTGGAAGTGTCTCCAAGTATGACAAGGGAACCTGCATTTCAGAGAGGATGCCG
>VSTD030002485.1:0-11782 GCA_008808055.3 Sporobolus alterniflorus
TATAAGCACAATTGATGTACACAACAACTACCCAAACCTAGACCAGGACATGCTAGGCTAATAAATTCTAGGCCTATGACGACTACCCAATTACTTCTATGGTTTTCAAGGAACGATAATTCAATTCTAGTCAAATCCTAACATAGGTGCACAAATAGACCTTTCTATCATGCAATTCTAATTCTACAAAATAGATAGAGCAAAATAACTATCGGAGCAAAATGTTCAAGGTAACTTGCCTTACTAATCCACAAACAAAAGCTGAGACTACTCGAAGGCTTGGTCCTGGAAATCCTCAAAGAACCGCTCGGGTATAGCGTTACCTAACGCGAAATATACACAAAATCAATCAATATGCAACAAACATGTACTACGAATTCATGAAATGAAAGAGTGAAAGATTCTAAGAATTTTGATGCAAGAATTGACAAAATCAGAGTTGTGGTTGCAAAGATATGTCGAAAAGAAGTTGTAGGGACCTTTTTATAATTTTTCTAAGTGGCTAGGGCTATATTTGGAATTATATTCAAAAATCAGAGGGTCCTCTTGGAATTTTATGGACCACGGCTTGATTCCGCAGAAAGGCAATGGGGCTAACTATAAAATGGTGGGGATTTTTCTTGGTGCGGATTTATTTTTCAGTGGAAATCATGGTGGACTCAATCCACCATCCGTGGACCGCTGAGACACCGGTTCACAGTGGACTGGCCATGGCCGGGCGAAGGGGTCTCACCAGAGCTCGGCCTAGAGGCCGCTCCGAGGAATTGTGGCTAGCCGGAGGTGGTGCAATGGGGAGAGGGGTGCACAGGGAGTCCAGCTCAGGCCTCACCGGGCATGGGCGGCAGTCTGGTAGCCGATCGACGGTAGTGAAGAAATGTAGAGGAGGTGCTTAGTGTGGGTGATGCTTGGGCATGGAGGGAAGAGAAGGAGAGCGGAGAGAGGTGCGGTGGAGAACGACGGAGCTCTCCCTTTATATAGGGCTGAGGGGGAGGGCGGCGACTGGTGATTGAGACGGAGAAACAATCGGTGTTAATGGGGATGAAATGGCTCACATTTAAATGAGGTTTCATTCATGGAATGAAGAGGGGAGGAGGGGAAACAGTCGACGGATGCAGTGCAGAGCTCGGGGTAGTGGCTCCATGGCGGGCGAGGCCGGGGCGGCGCAGGGAGGCGGCGAAAGGCCGATGGCGGCGGTGCCTGCTCTGGTCAGCATGGGGAGGGAGAAGAAAGCTGGCTGGGCCGATTGGGCCAAATAGGCCGAGCAGGCCGGCGGGGCTGCTAGGCCGACTGGACCGAAATCCGAAGAGAAAATCTTTTTGGAATAAAAATTGGATTTTTTCAATTTACCAAGGCTTTGGAAATTTGTACAAGGAGATTTAGGTGGAATTTTGATGTGGGGATTTTTCCAAAATTCTTCTAGGATTCTTAAGGATTTTAGAAAAATATAATATGTCGTGCCGTGCAATGCAATGCATCCTATGCAAGATTATTTTTGGAAAGGTTTTTATATGCAGGGTACATCGATATGCAACTCATATGCACTTCTAAGTTGGCAAGACATTTATTCTTGTAAAAAGCGGGTGTTACACCAGTGGGGCCCAAAGATTGAAGAAGTTGGTTTGTAGAGGTTGGACGGCGCTTCCCATGCCGCTCATGACCATGAGCATGACTGTCATGATAGTTCTACACTCTGAAGAGGTTGTACACATTCCCCAGAAGTTGTGATTATCCTTGGTAGCCAGGCACCTGTTGATTTGACAGAATACCTTTACACACTTCAGGGGTGTGCGCTAGGATATCACTACAAGGCTTTTCAATGGCTTAATCTAGTCTGCCGCGCACCCGCAGAGGTTTCACCAGAGGTGTCAGTCCAGACCACCAATGGCCCCTTCTTGCATCGTGTGGTTCTCAGGAGAGCCCACTCTACCCACTCGTTCCCAACCAGACAGATCCATAGAGAGTCCACTCCACCGATCGGTTCGCCAAATTAGCCTCTACCATATTATATGCCAGGCCGTACCCATGTAGGCTCATGGTTGCACTATTTTCATGGGTGGTCGTTGCATGAACCGATCCTTAGATTTGTGTATGATGACTAACCACAGGTTTTTGGAGTCCACCAAACAAAGTCCTGAACTGTCGGAGTCCACCGAACACAGTTCCAAACCCGTCACCCCAAATCCCTATTCTCCATACTAACAGGAAACCAAGGTACCAGCAAACTGGGAGGCAACATGGATAAAATAAGGTACTAGTGTGCTACCGAAACCTAGACCAAATTCCTAAAGGGCTAAGCAGTTCTACCCAAAATACCCTAACCTTTCTACTCTACGGGGTTACCAAGGGATAAGCAATCAAAGTTCTAGTAGTTCCTAGCATACGTGCGTGCAAGCTTACTCCTATCATGCAATTTCTATACACTACAGAATAGGCAAGAATATCATAGGTGTAATGTTGATCAAGGACACTTACCTTGTTGCCCGCTAAGAAAAACCTCGGGTTCTTCAAAGACTTGCTCTTGGAAATCCTCAAACAGTGGTTCTGGCACAGAATTTTCTAACATAAAGCACACAATAGACAAGTAAATACAATGTAACAACCAACTTGTTATGTATCAATGCGAGAATATAAAGAGCAATGAATTCTGAGAATTTCGGCGCAAGAATCATGAAAAACGGAGCTTTGGATCAAAAGATATGGCTCTGGAAGATTTCAAGGGCAAAATAATCTTTTTTGGATGTTCCGGGGTATTTGTGGAATTTTAGAGTGGTTGGAGGGTTTTGGAGTAAAAGACAGGGTCTCTTGTCTAGTTTGGAATTTTTTCAGGGATTTGTGGAGTGGTTTAGGACCTAATTATAAATAGTTTTCGAATCCGATGGCTCCTTTGAATTTTTTTTCCAGACGCACAAAGATTGTGGGTTGATTTACAACAAGCTCAGGGGCTTCTTTGCTAAATTCACAGGGATTATCAAAAGTTTGAATTATTTTCCATTGGTAAAGTCCGTGGAATGGGTCCATGGTGCGGTGGACCGGCGGCGCGGCCGGGTCCACGATGGATCGAGCGGGTGGCGCGGGCAATCGCATGGCGGCACGTCATCGGCGCAAGGTGCGCTGGGCTCTGCGGGGCTCCAGAGCTCACCTCCGCAGGCCGGAGAGGGAGATGAGGCGGTGCTGATGAGGGGCTCACCGGAGCATGGTCGGCGGCAAAAAAGCGCCGTGACGATGATGGAGGATGGTGGCAGAAGCTTCACGCTATGCGGGCGCTAGTGTGGATGGGAGAGCTCGTGAGTGGTGCGGAGAGATGTAGTGGAGGCCGGGGGCGGTGCTCGCCTCTTATAGGGGGCCTGGAGGAACCGGGGAGGCAGTTAGCAGAGCGGTAACAACCAATGTTAATGGCCTACACCATTGATGGTCAGATGGGGTTATTAGGGGTTGTGGAGGTGGGGGGTTATGGTGGGGAAGTTAATGTTTGAATCCGGCATCTCGAGGCTCAAAGCTAGGCGGTGTGGGGTGGTCGGGACCGGCGGGATTCAGCAACGGCGCGATCAGGCTCGGCGGCGCAGGAAGAGGAAGAGAGGGCCCACAGGCGAGGCCCGCATGGCAGTGACACGAGAGAGAGAAGGCGCCAGTGCTGGAATGCACGAACCTGAAGACAAGGTGCCTTTTGGTGAATGCGCCAAAGCGTCTCAGGCCGGGCGGGGAGGCAACGGCATATGGGGAGGAGCGAGCTGGTGCGGGCGAGCTGGGCTGGATCCCAGGGGAGATTTTGAATGGAAATTGATTTTCAAATTTCGAATGAATTTAGATTTTGGCAAGACTTTGAGAATTTCTATAAGGAGATTTAGAAGGAATTTAGATATCAGGATTTTTCCTAAATTCTTGTAGGCTTCTTAAGGATTTGTAGAAAATAAAATATGACATGCCATGAATGCAACCTTAGGCCAATTAAATTGAGAAATTGTTTTGTTTAGGCTAATATTTCAAAAATGCAACCTAATGCACTTCTAGCTTGGCAAAATTTTATTATGCAAAAAGTGTGTTACAGAATGCCGTGCCCACGGAGTCTCACAGTGATGGTCAGTGTGCTAGCTAGTTTCTGAGGACTTTGCGGACACTCCTCCTGTCGCTTGGTTATGGTGAGCCCCGCTTTTTGTCGGAACCCCGAGGCTGCTTCGAGGGAACACCTATCTTTGGCATGTGAGGGTGGTCATATACGAGAAGTCTTCGACTGATCATATTCACCACATACGCTAGGTGATATAGGCTACAACTCCGAGGTGGATGTTTGAGGGAGGAATCTGCGATGCTACACGAGAAGCTTTGGCCGCGCTGCGTCATGAAGAAGATGACCGAATGGAGCACTCAAAATATTGACACTTTTTGAGTCAAACCCATGAAGGAGCTGATGCCATGGTTATAGCCGTTGAAGGTCATGACCACATATGATGCCTTGCCGATCAAGTGAAGCTGACCCGTGCTTTGACCCAAGATCCCAATGAGGCTATAAAGAAAATCCAACATCTTGGAAACCATGGAGACGAAGCCAGTCAGCAGATCATCAAGCTAGAGGCCCTGTGCAAGCAGAAGGAAGATGTCATCAAGAAGCTGAAGGAGAAGGCCAGCCTGGAGGGAATGATGCAATCCCATGATGAGTTGATCATGGAGATGGCCGATGAGTTTGGACTCAACCGCACGGAGAGAAAGACGGTGATGAAGATGAAGATGAGGAGGAGGAGATGTTGTCGCACCTCTTACTGCTGTGCCATCCCCTGCTGCCACACCACCTGCTACTATCCCTGAGGTTATCATCATCGAGGAAGAGGAAGACCCTGTGGATTTGGATCCAGAACAGGAGGCCCCTGAGGAGTAGAGCCTTAGCCGCCTTAGCCTCACCTCTTCAACATTCTCATGAGGGACTATGAGGAGAGCCCGTTAAGGATGATGCATGATCTGGATGACTTGGATGACCTGACTGAGGCCGACTACGATGTGAATGAGTGGTTACCCGTGATGTAGAGGGCGCGTCATATGAGGAGTTGGGGTGGCGTGTAAACTCATGTATACTGTGCCTTTTTACAGTGCTTGCAAGGGCCTGCCACTTTGCCTCCTCGGTTGTTACACCATGGGGTGATGGATAGGAGGGGGAAGTGACTCCACCTCCCCATTCTCTGCCGCCTGATGACCTTCCCTCGCTTGGTGACATCTTCAGTCAGCAACAGAGGATCTTCATTGATGTGCGTCGGCCGAAACAGCACCAGACAGAGATAGGGTCATCAATTGGCCCGCTGCTGCAACCCCGCCTTGAACTGGTATCTCCTGGCCTATAGGGTGTGAGTGTTGTGCTAGTGCTAGCGGGGATGTCTCAGTTACATGGGGTTTTGCAGGTCCCGCTGTCCTCACCGGTCACTGGGGTGGCCACGGTCATGATGGTGGGGCCATCCTTATCAGGTGCTGGGGATGTGGAGCCCCTGGCCAAGAAAGCCCACCCTTGGTCCTTCCCATCGGTGTCCTCTTGGTATGGCATTGTCTGTCGGTTCACTTTGCTCCCACTTTTCTTGTTCCTGCTCTGACTTTAAAAGGTGGTGCTACGGTGATAGGAGTCGTACCTCGTCAGCTCCGATTGTCTATCACCCCGCCGCGCACCTGGTGATACCCCTGTAGTGGCCCCTTGGTGGCATTAGTGCCACGGGGAACACTGGTGTCGGAGAAGTCAGCACCAGAGGTTCAGGAGGTGCCAGGTGCTGATGGTGTGTCGCTAGGCACCGTCAATGTCGTTGTGGATGGGGCCAGCCTGGGCCAAGAGATGGCACCGGGGGTTTGCTTCGGGATTGGGTCATGCACAGAGCAGGCATCAGTGCTCCCCGGAGCATTGCCCCGGGTGACGCGACCCCAACACCCGGGTCCTTAGGTGCTACGAGCTCGAGGGTGCCCGGGTTGCTCCTGTCGAGTTCCACCGGCTCTCCGTTTCCGCCTATCGACTGGAGCCAGGTGGAAGACAACGCGGCACTCACGTGCTTGCAGGTCACTGATGCGGAGAGTTTGTTGCATGAGGCAATGGCTTCCATCAGTCGGAACATCCTTGTCAGGGTCTTGTACCCCAGGTGCCGCGGGTCGCCGGTTATGGCCCAATAATCCAGATACGGCTGGTCCCCACTAGTAGCAAATGGATGGGGAACCATGCACCCCATACTGGGTATGACCCCTCCACTGGTGGCTAAAGTGGAGGGGCACCCACGTAAAAAGAACTAAACTCAAGAACGAACAATATCAGGCTTTTTCCCGTGACCATTAAACAAATGGAGTCTTGCCACTTGGCCTTACGGACCCACACACTCCTTGCAGGAAGGTTCTCAGATACCGGGCTCCAACACCTCAAGTCTTGGCATAAGGGCTCTCCCACCAAAAGCGCAGAATTATTATAATCGCTATGGCGGCGGCGGGCACCCTTTGTGACAAGCTTGGTTCACCGGGGACTCGAACGTTCTACACTAAAGTAGAATGTTCGGGGGGTCTCTCCCCCTTAGCAGAGGGCGGTCTAGAGCCTGTACCGCCCAGCTCAAGGCGATAACACAAGGCGGTGCCTATCCATGGCCTCTGCGCCCTTACCTGACAGCACCAATGTGTCGACCAGCGTGGGCGGTGACACCTTTTGGAGAAGCTTGCCGGCCAAGTAACGGAGAATAGTGTCAGTCAAGGGGCCCTGCCCCCTAGTCCACCATCCATAGGCGGTAAGATGGTGCTGGACGCAGGCCGGCCTGATCCACATCGGTCCAGCACATGGGAAAGCTTAGCAACAAAGTAAAGCATCACCATGCCCGGCAGCTCCAAGAACCATCCCGGGCTAACTCCACCTCATCGCCCAAGAGCCTAGAAGAACTCTCGAGAAGCCCCATCCAACCTCTATGAACCGACTTTCTCAGTATTTAGGCCCCACTAATCATGTAACTTGACCCTGGTTATAAAGTAAATGAACCACAGCTAGTGGACCCCTGAGCGGTCTTTAAAAGGCCCCCTACCCTTTAGGCGGGGAGTACAAGATCCATTTCCCCTTTCACCACGCGAACTTCTTGAGCTCTCTGCTCACCCGTTTGTAACACCTATTCAACTTCAATATCAAGCCGCTGGACGTATTGCTATTACCTCTGAGGAGGGGCCTGCACCAGGATAGATCATAGTGTGCTTCATAGTTCCCAAGACCACCTCAGACCTGGAACACATGATGTTGACCACCCCATAGTTTGTCGGTACAGAAAAACACCGACAATCATGTGTGCATTTCGGGTTAGTTTGAAAAAAGAGGGGAAAGTTTGCTTGTGCGCCTCTGGCTTCCCTTACTTCCTCCTATCTCAGGGTAGTGTGGGTATGCCTGTGTTTCTGTAGCACCTGTCTCAGGGTAGTGTGGGTGTGCCTGTGTTGCAGACAGAGGTGACCCAGGCGTGGGAGGCCGCCAGTGCTTAAGAGACTTCTGCTCAGGAGGCTACTGTGACACAGGATAGCAACACGACATGGGTGAAGGAAGCGGAGGACCGAGCCACCATGATGGAGGGGAAGGCTCAGGAGAGACTGTTGAGAGTGGAGAAGAAGAGTACCATGGCACGAGCCTACGCTCATGAGGAGATAGAAAGCCTTGTTCGGAAGGTCGCCCTCCTCGAGGGTGAACTTGCAGAGGTGCACCGGGCTCATGAGGTGGCTGAGGAGACTGCATGTGGCTTGTCTGATGCAGCGGCTGATCCCGAGCGGTGGCAGGAGGAGTCCAAGAGTGGGCGTCAGGAACAGTTGGAGGAGCTCACCCTCCTATAGACCTGGAGCTCTGAACTGTGTTTCACCATTGTCGGTCCTCCACAGGCAAGGAATCACCTATCAGAGGGGATGCAAATCGCTGCTCTCTAGCACACCAAGATGGCCGGAGAGCTTGCCACGCTTCAGATAGTGGTGTCTTCTACCTTGGAGTTCGTGCTAGGGTGCTTGCCTGATCAAACCATCCAGGTGGAAGTTGTGAACAAGATGGTTGCTGAATTCTACAAGCTAGAAGAGCAGCGCTCATGGCTCGAGTGGCCTGGTGCGAGGATCTGTGACCTACTCCATGGACCGTCGTTCGATCGGGCTTGACTGGCCGATCATGTAGATGAGGCCATAGGATAGCTTGGGGTAGAGCTAGCTACCTGGTGGAAGGTGGATGCTGAGTTGGAGGCCCAGGACTTGGTTCTAGACTGAGTCAATGGGCCATCTTCCCAGGCGAATCAGCGTTGGTCGCCACCTTATCACACTTCCCGGAGCTGGAAGCTGAGCTAGAGCTGCTCGGGTCCGTGCGCAACGCAGCCCTAACAGAGGATCAGGTGGATGCCCTCTAGGCCCTAGCATGCCCGGCCTCAGACTTGCTGGTGTCACATGTCCTTCCTTTTGCTGCCCGTGGCCCTCGGCATGGTGCAGGGGAGTAGTAGTGGTGGTAGTTTACGTCATTGTTCTTTTGATTTTGTGTCAATAAGAAATACCATGATGAATGAACAGGTCTTTTGCAAGATCCAGGCACAATCACCCCCAATTATCCTTTCTCTTTCCGATGGTCGGTCTTGTCGAGCACTACGGCCTCAAGAACTTTGGTAGTCTTTGGTGCGCAGCCGCTGCAGGCATTCAAACTTTTCAAAAGAAAAGGAAAATAGGTGCAAGTTTTTGCCGATGTGCCATGGATGCTAACCCATTCTGGGTAGCCCTCGAGTGCCGGGATACAGGAGGTACTTGCCCATCTGTATCATGGTGCTTTTGGCTGATGGGCGTACTTTCCAAAATGATAAAAGAGTATATGAGAAAAGGATGCTAGGGATGGAGGTTCCTTAGCTGATTTACATACCACACGTCGAGTTGCGCCACCGTTGGTTTATTAGGGTTACTCCATCGAAGATCGAGGGTCACGCAGTTTCTTCGAAGTCGTGGGTGTGATGGCTTGCATTCCTGGTTGCCCCACCACGCCGGGCAGACCAACGCTAACCGACAAGTGGGCCTAGTCCCCACTCGCAGTGAGTGGAGTGTTATGAGGCTCGGATGGTGAAGAGGCCGGTGTGATTATCACACCGCGCACAATCCCGGGTCTGGGTTTCAAATAGCCACTTTGGCTTCCTCGGTGGTACAAACAGTGGGTTGCGAGGTGTCAAACTCCTCACCTTGCTATCTCAATCTTCAGTGAGCTGGAAAAGGAGCATTATTCCTTGCAGCCAATATTGAAGCCCGCCCTGCTTCGTTGCTGGTGATGGCTAGTGGCGGGGACCATGGCAAGCGTCCTTGGGGCAGGGGCCCCAGCCATGATGGTCATCAATCGCCATCCTGCCAAGCAATGATGGACACCGCCCCCAGCTGGGCCTCATCGTCATCCAGGTGAGGTTTTACTCTATGCTGGCAGTTGCACGGCCCAACTTCTTGTTGTGATGCTAATCCTTGCTTCTTGATTGGTGGATGCCTTCTTTTTCTTTAGATGCGGTGGTGACATTGGTGGTGACCGTCGAGCTGTGAGAGCAGCTCCTTGCCCGGGTTGGGAGCGGGAAAGCATGGAAGAAGCCATCGCCGCATGGGAGGATGGATTGGCGGCATTCTAGCGTGCCCTTGGGAGAGTGCGCACAGAACGTGATGCCAGTCGCGTCCAGGTCGAGGCTACCCAACAGGACTACCTTGCTCAGACACGTGCCTTTAGGTCCATGTCTGAACAACTCATCTGCCTCACCCGGGCGTTGGAGGAGCGGTAAATCCTCCTTTGCCTGAATCAGATGGGCATAGGTGTAGTCTCAGCATGGACCCAAATGGCCAAGCCAGACTGCACTGAACCGGCCCAGCTCGACCGCACTCGAGACACCTCTATTTAAACCCCACGACCCGACCTGCCTAGGGTTTCCCAACCCCACATGAGTCGTCGTGCCCCCTAGACTGCTGTGACACTGGCGCGTGGCCTGGCCATCCTGATGTCCTAGCCACGATCCAGCTTTGAGAGCAACTCTGAGCCACCGTCGTCCACATTACCGCGCCCCCGATGACCCACTGCTGAGCGATCCACTAAAGCTCCGGGCGACAATGACCCAATTCCGTGGAGCACAATGCGAATCGGCAGTGACAAGGTGAGAGAAGACATCGACTTCACAAATCCTGTGGTGGCAGCGTGATTCAATCAAGAATGAAGGTGAGGATGGTCAGATTGGCGAGGTGGCCCACTCCACGTCGGTGATGAGGTTCGATCTCAGTGGCACACGAAGTTATTTCCCCACCACGATGGCATCCAGTGCACAGGCAGGACGGGGTTCTCATCGGTGGACCCAGCACCTGTTGGCAGTCCTTAGGCCCAACAAAATAATCCGCAAGCGTACGGATGTCAGCTGTAGTAGCTTTCACCTAAGAGTATTTCTAGGGTTATCGAATCCACAGGGACAGTGGGAGACTAGCACATTATCTATACCGCGTGATAACTTTGGTGAATGAAAAACTAAGTTTAACCTAGAGACGAGTAGGACAACTCAAATGTAATTATATAAATCCATACACGTACCTAAGATTTTGGGACTGTCTTGAAAGATAGACTTAGGCCACCTGATCAACCTATAGCACAACAAGGAATCCACACAAGGGGCTATAGTGAGGCCAGGTAGGGAGGGGCCCACCATACTAGTCCAGCTACGTGGTGCATTACAATGCCCTAACGGGATTGTCACTCCTACAGGTACCACAATAATCCATATGGCCGGGGGTGCCACGTGCATTGACAGTGCCTCTGACAACACGTCGACTACACTATCTAGGATCTTCCACTTGATCAAAGCGGTTAAGCTTCAAGGGATCAAGTAATAGTCGCCACACCGGGTCCCACAATACTCGATTGATCCTCAAAAATGGGACCGTATATATGACAAGACAAACATCAATTCTACTATATGGTATATAAATGCACAAATAATGTAAGAGAAGAGAATGAATGACTTACTATGATTGGCAAATCACCCACTCCGAGGGAATGTCATGGGTATCCTGACAAGCCGGAATCCTAATACACCAGAGGGACTCGAGAGTCGGCTCTCTGTCGGAATTCATAGAATTCTGTCAGAGCTTCCCCACTTGATCGAACTAGAGCTCAAAAAACTCCATCGAACCTGAACGGATTCCGGCAGAGCTTCTGCACTTGAGCTACTTTGAGGACTTCCGACAAGCCGGACAGTCCTCCAGCCCAAAGAACATCATCTCTCTATCTACACTACAAGAATGAACTTGGGAGCACTATAGGGGGCTAAACCTCACTTTCTTCACAATTTCTCTCGAGAGGAGTAGGAGGGTATTTATAGGGGGATTAAGTCAATGCCTTGGCCAAAGTTTGGACTCAGGAGGGCCACTTGTCAGGCCGGCCAGCCACTTAACTTGGCCGGGCAGCCAAGCTTTGTGGCAGCACTGCCATTCCCACATTGGATACCCTTCTTGCTAACTTAAGTTGACACATGTTGAAGGCAGATTTCAAAAAGACGCCAAACCCTAGTAGACCGACTAAGGGGGTGGGGCCGGCCGGCTCCACTTTGGCTCGACTGGGCCCGAGCTTTGTGCCACATCGTCCCCTCATGTCATATTGTTAGTGACTACCCCCTAGTTTTGGACATAATGAAGATATGTATGCATTTTGGTCCATATGATGCTTTTTCGTCATCCGATGTTCCTGAAATGGTAAACCAACAAAACTCATGGATCTCGTTAGTAATAAGCACCTATCTTCTATATCTTGAATGAAATGTAGGTATGTTGGTGGTAAATATATGCATTTTAT
>VSTD030002486.1:0-11782 GCA_008808055.3 Sporobolus alterniflorus
CGCTCGATCGTGCTCTCGGTTACAGGTGATCGAGCCGACGGTTGATCGGCAAAAGAGCCGACGGTCGATTCCAACAGCATTTTTTGGGGCTGATGGGCAGCAGATGAGCATTTACATCTTTGCGCCGCTTAGGTAGATGTGGGTTGACTAGGCTATTAACATGCTGCTAGATGACTAGGTCAACAATGTCAGTTAAACACTTACAACCAAGTAATATGCAGATGCTTTGTATTTTCAAAATATAAGTAGATATGTGCTGCTTACTACAAAACTCTGATTTGGCAATCTGCCTGTCTTAGGTAAATGTTATGGACACACTGAGCAGACTGAGCCATGATGTGGATGCTGAAGTGTCAATGGTATGCTGCTGTACTCTTCAGAACCCACCAAGCATATTGATTCTTATGAACTCAAATTAACATTTGATTTAATCGGTACCTGCAGGCTGCAATCATCTCACTGGGCTTGATTGGTGCTGGCACAAACAATGCTCGTATAGCTGGGATGCTTCGTAATCTCTCGAGTTACTATTACAAAGAAGCTGGACACCTGTTCTGTGTAAGTAGGGTTATGGAATAAACATTGGCTATCCTGGTTGGCAGCTATTAAGGGTGATGTGTTTTGTTAATATCTGTTCATTTCATTTTACTTCAGGTAAGGATTGCTCAAGGTCTTGCTCACCTCGGGAAGGGCCTGCTTACGCTTTCCCCGTACCATTCCGACCGATTTCTGCTTTCCCCGTGAGTGATTTTTAAGCTGCAGATTCATCTACAGTTTTGTCAAGAACCACAGTTTAGTAACTATAATTGCCTCACTTTTCAGGGTAGCACTTGCTGGTCTTGTGACTGTTCTGCATGCATGCTTTGACATGAAATCCATCATTCTTGGAAAATATCACTATATGTTGTACATCCTTGTCCTGGCTATGCAGGTATGTTCAGTCCTGATGGTGGAGTTATGACAGGTGGGATTCTTAAGATTGATGATTCATTTCTCTTTTGAAAACAGCCTAGGATGCTATTGACAGTGGATGAGGACCTGAAGCCACTCTCTGTTCCAGTCCGTGTGGGACAGGCAGTTGATGTGGTTGGCCAGGCAGGGAAACCGAAGACAATCACCGGATTTCAGACGCACTCAACGCCTGTATTGCTTGCCGCGGGGGAGCGGGCTGAGTTGGCAACGGAAAAGTAATCTTAGAACAGCTGTGGAATTATTTGTAACTAATATTTTTGCTAGAGCTTATTCCTTCTCTCATGTGCAGGTATGTTCCACTGTCACCCTTCCTTGAGGGGTTCGTAATCCTAAAGAAGAATCCTGAGTATCAGGAGGATTGAGATCAGTGTGGGGCACCTCGGAGGTGGCTTGGACCAATACCTGACTGTCACGCAAGCAATGGACAATGGGCACAGTGAAAATGCTGTTATACTGTTATGCCCAGTTGTAACAGAGTTTGCTGCTGCTGTAAGGTGCTGTGTAATAGGCGAACAATTTGATCTATGCCGGAATTTAGAAACAGACTGCACAGCATAGCTGAGAAACGTGTTTCTTTTTTCAACTTTTTACATTGTAGACCAGAATGCAATTGACGGAGTCCCTTTCACCGTTGCTCGTGTATACCCTACCCTTTGTGGATTACTGCACTGGCTTAATCATGATGCTCATGTATGTTAATGTTAAGTACATTGTTCCTCCGTTGCGCTTGTTCCACGTTCCTGCTCTCATGGCCGCGGTATGTGTTCAGGATTAAGGCATCGGCCTGAGATGCCGCATGTTTTCATTGCCAATGTGAGCACATGGATGCGCTTTGAGCAGAAACTATTTGGAACACAATACATCTAGTTAGATGCGGTGGCCACCGTTGGTACTGGACCCTTTGGTTCTGGTTGCCAACGCTTCCTGCTAGAATAACATGGAATTTTGGAGAAATCAAACTGCCAACATTTTAGTAACGTACAGAACATACTTGAACTTTATAATATAAACCAGCTATTTACTGCAACATACGGGTCACTTATAATCATATTTGGTTCTAGATTCGATGACTCCAGTGGCCAGAGAACTATCTGCAAAGCTCTAACCCCTTGGAGACGTGGAGGGCAGAGAACGCAAACTTCCGCGTGATGGGATCGCGGCACGGTCGTGGACTGGCATGGCTTGAGAATGAGTTTTCGAACCAGAATAAGGAAACACGACTCTTTGGATGGCGGTAAATACTTGTAAGAAATTGTCTTAAAAATCAAATACACACCATCCAACACATGGAGTACAAATCATTACACACGCATCTAGCTCCCATTATTGGTATTACAGTAGTAACAAAAAAGCAACACCCAAACATTGTGAAAACAGCAAATTTCGCATGAATACGAATAATATTTGGAAAACAATAAAACTTGAAATTGCAAACTAACGCACTTGTGGCGAGTGGACGGAAGCCAAGATGTTGTCTTGAATCACACAGTTTCTGGCGTGGATGGAGCAGGCCTTGTCCCTTGATACTTGTCCCTCACGAGGTGAAGGATGCCACAATGAGAAAGCATGGCCCAGAAACTCCCCGCCATTCTCAAGGTTTTCCATGTGCTGCTTGGCCGTCATGTGCGACGGCGTGATGTAGATGACCTGCCAGCAGCTTCCACCGATCTCCATCTCGCATGAGCTCGAGCTGCTTACCAAGCGTCACGCATTTCAAGAAGATCTTCTTAGGGTCGTCTTCCTGTCCTGTCTCAGCTAAACTTTCCATTCTGTCGTGCCTTTTTGAAAGCACAGTGGCGGCCAAATTGTCGCCTAGCAGTATTTCCTCCATCATTTTACTTGTCGACTCTCTTATATCCACCGCGTGGTATGGAAGCAATTCCGGGATAAATACAATCAAATATGCAAAGTATCTACAAAATTTAACTGCAACGTCCCGATCATCTTGATTAATCCCATTCCCACGATCTCTAGAGAGAGGAAGATCACAGTATTCAGTAGCGATATGCCAAATTAACAATAGTTCCAATTCAGATTGATACTCCAGCGTCCAATAATACTGCCCAAATATTTCCTTCAGATTCTTCTCTCGTGATGCTTCCCAATTGCCTAGGTTTCCATGAGTTGAGATGAGAGACCTTGCAATATACTTCTTCATTGTATCTGAAATTTCTTTAGTTGGTTTCTTTTTTAGCAATAACACCATGCGCTTCCAAAAGCTCCCCCCCCCCCCTTATAATAATCATTGAAATCAGAAATTATTGAGTACTGGCCAATCCTATTTCTCCACCCCACAGAAATAGTAATTCTTCTGAGCAAACCGATAAATTTCTCAAAAAGAAATTTATTGGGTTTACATCTACGTGGTAGTGTGACATACCAACAGGCCAGCGATACCTTGAACCAATCTGATGCCAGATAAAATGTTGCTTGCAGTAGTTCTACCATGAAAAGTGTTGTACCAAGAACTACTAGAGCAATGATGTAATCGGCTCTTGTGCTGTGTACTTCTATGATAGGATCGAGTGTTTCTAGAACCAATGAGCTTCGATCGGTATACACAAAAACAGCACAAATAAGACTTATCCTGGTGAGCAACCGTAGAAAAAAATACAGCATGAGTGATACAGAGAACCCTTCCAAATAAACAGAGTAATACTTTGTGAAGAAGAAATCGTAGCAAAATCCCAATTACATTTCAACAATTCTGAATGCTCTTTCGTAATCATTTTCAGTTGGCAACAAACATTTGAAGAAGAAATCTTTAGTTTCAGGAAGTCTAGCTTCGCCACAGACGAGCCCATAGTACCGTCGTTTCAAGAGCTCGAACAAGGCGAAAGACAGGCAGACATATTTCAGTGCTTTGCCATTATCTTAGTCGCTACAAAAATCACATATCATGTCAACGGTTATATTAGATATTTTAGAAAACTTCCCATTGCACTGAATTAGGTAATTGTAACCCTTCGAGCCCTCAGGATCACGGTCATTCTGATGATCATTTGCTTCATCTATTTTTTCTTCATCCAGTTTTCAATTATTTTGCTACTACGATGATCTCTGGATAGGGACCCTAATACGAGTTCTAGAACCTTTGCGGGATAAGATACCGTGAAAAGAAAGAAGACACAATACGAACTTGCACTGGCGAAAGAATGAGATCGATCCTGATGCTCGAGGCCCCAAGATTGCTTGAAGGTAGTTGGGCTCAGTAGTGTAAGGAACATCACGAAATAGAAACCATACCGGGCCGTCTCAAAAACATACTGCGACAAAAACAAATTCATAGTTTATTTTTCATGTAAAAACACTATCAACTTTTGGCGCTTAGAGGTCATTTTGTTCATCGCACTTGCGACACGTAGAACTCCTTGCGTGACAAAGTGTTAGATGTAAACATATCTCAAATAATACGAAATGGGTTATATATTGTTTCATTAATCCTTTTCGTCTCAATCATTAGGCCTTGATTGTTTACCTCCCCCAACCCATCATACAGGACGAATCCTAAGCTTGCAAGCTATCACTAGTAGGATTGTCCAGTTTGATTAATCTTGCTGACTTGTATTTATACTGGTCACCGTTACATGGAAAAAAATTATTAGTGGGGCATAGCAGTCGTATGCTACTATTTATGGGCTAGTTTAATAGCTGCAGCATTGGCATAAAAAACATCCTGGGATTATACCCCGCTCAACATCCTTTTTTTGCGGGAAGCAATCTCGCTATAGTTTTAATCTCCATCTGGATTGGGTGAATCCATGACAGTCACAAGTTTAAAAAGTTCTCAAAATTCTAGGGAAAAATAGAAAACCCAATTACAGATATGCATAAGTCCTCAAAATCCATGTTCGTTTACTAATCTGAACATAACTTACATAATATATCAAGGTTGTTGCAGCCAGTTTACTGATGGCGCTGCCTAGAGACCAGCACATACATAATCTCAAGCCAGAAGCCAGCAGAACTGGAACGCTGACTTCTCGTACTACAAACATTTACTGATGAGTTTTCCTAAGGATTTTAACAAATCAACCATTGGGCATGCATCTTTGGAATTCTCCTCTCAATGCCCTCGTCACCTTTGTTCCCTATCTAAGAGAAAAAGGAAAACGTTAGTTTATTACACACTACATGTTGCCTTTCCGTGCTGTGTTCTCAAAACCAAACAACCACTAAATTCGTTTTTGAAATCGTAGAGGTAAAATCATAAAGTTGAAGAACGTGAGCGTAAAGTCATAATTGTAGTTTCAAACAGGGGTAGAAATGCAATAGCCCTAATTCTGAAGCCTCGTCGTGTTATAGTAAAATATGGTCGAGTCAATGTATCAAGGCATGCATATCTGTCACCTAGCAACCAAACTCTGAAGTCCGCCCTGCCGCTTTTGAGCCCTACAACTGGCGCTTCACAACCAGAATCTTTTCTTTCGACTCAAAAGAAAGTGACAATCGGTTGAATTTTATGAGTTCGTTCACATGAAACAAACGATCGAAGCATCAAACACAACAAGGCCGTACGAGAGGGAAGTGCGGGCAGGTTGTGTTTGAAACATCTCGACCGCTGAATCCTAGCCTGGGCTTGAGACGGCCCGTCACACAATAAATAAAACGATCAATTATCATATTACAAGCAACACTTCAACAAAGTCGTTGTAGTATAGTGGTGAGTATTCCCGCCTGTCACGCGGGTGACCCGGGTTCGATCCCCGGCAACGGCGATTATTTGTTTTTTTTTTGCTCCAAGTTCCCTTTATTTTCACTGATGCTTCTTAATGCTCTCTGCCTCTTCGTTTTGTTTTGTTTTTTTTTTATTAAAAACGATCTCCTCTTTCGTTTTCTTCAAAAAAAAGGAGAAGAATTGCTGTACTTTGTTGGTGCTGAAATCAAGCTTAGAAAATGGAAGGCAAAGCGGAAGCAGAACATCTGCAATATTTGTGATCTTTTGTTAGAGCTGTATTTGCTGATTATTTCACCCCACTTTTTTTTTCCGAGTGCTGTGTAAGGTGTTGGTGTCTGTTCATCACTAATGAAAAAGGTTAAGACTTCTGTTACCACGTCATTTTCTTCTTCTTCAGGTTGAAGATCACCCTTGAAAGAAGGATAGGTCTCTGTCCTTGTGAATCTTCTTTCAGCTTATACAGAAGCACCATTTTTTTCTCTCGTCAGGTTTGCCTGACTTTTTTTCATATGAAAGTGAATGCAGAAGGCCACCCTTAACACTTACATGAGGAAACCAGGAAAATTCAGTAACCCCAAAAGAGGTCCTGAAGAGCAGGCCAGACTATGACGGATGCAAAGAATCTGAAACTTGCTGATTAAGTTCACTGACCCCAGAATAGTTTCTGACGAAAGACTCACGGCTACGCGGAATCTGAAACGTAGCTATACCAAGTTAAAACGTCTAAAAAATGTGGTGGGAGTCTACGTCCCTTCAAGTCGAATCAGGAAGAAGGGATGTTAAGCACGGCGTCCAACAATTTGTTCTTGGTTCCATGATACGCAAGCTGTTGATGAATTACAAATTAATTAATTACTACATCATTGAAAGACATGTTTCAGACAAGAAAACGGCCCTGTAAATATTAAGCTAACCATACGGTTCTACCACCAGTTTACTTCAGCAAAAAACTTTATTGTCAATGGGTAAAAATGACACGTTGGTTGTTCATGTTGATAAACTGGATTGTGCACCAGATCAGGTAGAGTGAACCAATCGAGAATGTGACATGGAATGGCCTCTACCTCTGAGTCTAGAGCGCTTGAGGTAGCAGCAATTAAGAAACCAGCGACCATACCACACCAGAACCTTCCATACATCAATGCCAACATCGGTGAGTGGCTTTTGTTATGCATGGCAACTTGCAAAGTGAGGAGGCGGGGACACAGAAGCACAGGCACCCACAAGAAGTTGGCAGCATTTTGGTTCTGAATACTGTTGTCACAAGTATCTACCTCATATCTATGGATGCCTTTCTCAAGAAGGGAAAAACAGAGCCAAAAGGGGGGAAGAGGTTAAGAATCGTAAAAGCTGATGGAAAAGAAGGTAGAGACTGCATGAGATGCCAAGGCAGTGGAACTCTGACTCATTTCCAATCTCATATTTTGGTGGAACTAGCATCACCGGTAGCAAATGCCACATGGGACAGAGTTGCGCACAAACAATGCAGGCTCATCAATCTGCACAGGTAAAAAAGAAGTATTTCTAAAAAAATGATGAATCTGCAATCAAGAAAAGTTTGACTAGATGAGCAGGACAAGTAATGCTGAATGACTCATTGCAAACTCATTTTAGTTTATCTAAGAAAGCAAGACTCATCCAAATAGGATAGATATGTCTCAGGTACAACATGATATGAATCCCTCTCAATAAAAGGCATCATGAAGGTTCTACATACATGAACTGACCAGAAGAATCTAGAATTCGATTTTGCTGACCCACATCGAGAAAAAGATGGATCCATGATTGAATGCAAGACCCTTTCATAGAATTCTGATATGTATTCAGCACTGCCACTCGACCATCTGAAAATACAAAGGCATCAAGTCCCTGACGTTCTTTTCCTTACATTCTTGGTATCACCGACAACTATGGACCGCCATGGCATAGAGATCCCTTTCTGTTATGCTCCATAAAATTCCCATGACTAATTACTTCAATACAGGTACTGAAGCTACATCAAGACCATATTATACACTAGACACCTGATCCATGGGGAGAATGGATTGCACCTAAAACAGTACACTCGAGTTGGCAACCAACTGATCATGTAGAGGAGCACACTGCAGACCTTGATCTTGCAAACCCATCACATAAGCCGCCATTCCAGGAGTCCGGCTTGGGGAACTGACAGGCAAATTCGCAGAGCCATTTTGCTTGGTGTCGGCTGTCAACGAGAACTGACTTACTGCTGTGGTTAGAGCTGATGCGTTGGACTGGTTCGTAATCAAAGAGGACTGAGACGGGGAGGGCGGCTGGTCATGGTTCATGTTAACCGTAGTGATGTCGTGAATGCTCGACCTTCTCTTGTCCTTGCCGCCTGAGTTGAGCCTGATGAAGTACTTCTGTGCATGGCTGGCCACCTGCGTAGGTGTCCTTGTGTGAACAAAGTTGTGTGATATGTTCCTCCATTCCCCCTTGCCATACTTCGTCAGGCCTAAGAGGAACAACCTGACCATATAGAACAAAACATGATCTTATTCAGTACTCCCTCTTGCTTCACTTTTGGTTGAACTGTAGTACAGCCAGCTCTGCTAAGGCGTGAAGCCACATAGCTGTTTTACTGGATAACTAGACTAAGATCCTACTGGACGAAGAAAATTCCCAGGATTAAATGCAATTAGTTGTTGACAGTTGAATAATTGCAAGTGGCAAATCCACCATGCCCATCAGGTGATGTAAACACAATTGAATGATGGTGAATTCAAGCATGAAAGAAGGAAATCTCGCTGGTCTTATGCATGACGCAGGGCAATCGCTCTCAGCAACTCCCGGAAGTCAGAAGTCTTATAGTACTCACTCACCTGTGCTCCTCCTCGGTCCATGGCACGCCCTTCTTCCTCTCCTGCTCGGGCGTGCGGCCGGGGGTCCGCTTCCCACAGCCTCCGGCGAACCGGTAGCCGTGCCTGAAGTCACCGGCGACGTGGCCACCATTGCCGTCCCACTGCAGGGTGAACGAGTTGGCAGCTGCGCCCCCGCCGTAGCCCGGAAGGGGCATCACACCGGACTCGATCTGCCGGACGTCGACCTCGAGGCTCCTGTAGTGGTTGACGATCTCGCCGACCGTCCTCCCGGGGATGGCCTGCGCCACCTTCCCCCAGTCCGGGCAGCGCAGGTCGTCGAGCGCCGCGAGCGCCCGCTCGAACAGCTTGTTCTCCTCCGCCGTCCAGCCGCGCGGAGCCCCCAGGAACCAGTTGCTCCGCGAGGCATAGTGGTCCATCGGCGGAAGCACCTCCATGTACGCATCCCGCATCATTTCCAGCTCACTTGTCCTTCTGATCTCGGCTGAGCTGAAATTACTGTAGGGAATCACAGGACTCATCAGAGGTGAGATTATTCCTATTTTTCTTCTTTTTGCATCTCTAGACAAGATAAGATTCCGAGAACACAGTAACAGGTCAGGATTTTGTTTCTTTTTTTTCCTGAACAGGAATTCTTGTCGATTCAAAATCAAATTAGTATAAGATGAACTTGGAATTGGATAGGACACTAGGGGAAAGGCGGGATCTTTATGAGCAGAGACTGTATTCGATTGCAAAGAACCTAGCTACCTAGTACCACACCAGAAAAGGAGGCGCCTTTATAAGAGCAAAGACTAAACCCCCCCCCCCCCCCCCCCCCCACACACACATAACACAACCAAGAATCGCGAACCATGTGTCCCGAAAATCACATCGCCGCCATCAATTTTGACTACCACAAGAAGATATTAACGAAATCAAATTTGACTACCACAAGAAGCAATTATTTTTTCTTCAAATCCCACACGAAATTACACAAAAAGTGAAGAATTGTTATTTCACCTGAAGAACACCACCCCTCCTGGCGCGAGGACAAAAGGCGATCTGCCTCGGTACCTGGCTTTAGGCTTCTCTGTGAGGAATTTCCTTTTCCCTCTCGCCTCTCCAGCTGCCTTTCCCTGAGCACTAGAAAAGGGGGGTGGCGGCAGGTTTCTTGTGAGTGTCAGCCGGCCGTGGTTTGGCCGACTTTTGCGTATTTATATACAACCAGTATAGGCTGCATATATGTGCGTCCGCACCAGGGACTACTTGGCCCAAAAATCCCCTCTCTAATTGCAGTCTCCTCTTCTCATTATTGCATACTGTATATTTTCAGTCATCCACTTTTGGTTATCATATACTGTACTACTCAATTTCAAATGATTTGTTTATGCAACGGTGGCTAATGTCCTACTGTATTTTTCTTGACTTGATTTTATACGTTCTTGTCTTATCGTTAAGGAAAAGGAATAGAAGTGAAATTTTATACGGTCATTTTTTATTGCGAGCGTGGTGCGGCTGGCAAGCTTCTGCTTTGGTTTATCTGGGTTCTAGCAGCTGCCTCAAACATTATTGAGACATCTGCTCCAATTGCTCAAAGTTGATAAAGTTTTTGCATAGGCGTTGCACCTGAAATGAGTAGTTCATCAAACACGAATGGATCGAGCACACAGAGTTTTATCAATGAAAACTCACAAGTTTTCAGCGAACATATTCCAGAATACCTGTAGATTTTTTTTTGAAAAAAATGGTAAAACTTTTATAGAGCATTATCGTTGGCAGCAGCGGGGCTAGTGTTGCATAGGCTTTGTAGTTCAGACAATGTGATTTTAGTTCTTTTTTTCGTTTGGGGAGCACTTAAGCAAACTCCTTTTACTAAATAACGCACAACCATACATCATCGGTCGATAGGTAAGTTTGGAATCGTTTTTTTTTCTTTTTGCTTCAAATCCAATGCATGTTGAACACGTGGAAAATGGTTGTTTCAGCCTCCTGTCTTTTGTTCCTTTTCCTCGTAGCTTTCGTCTAGCTAGCTAGCCATCTTAATCGTTTCTGCTTTGGAGGAGAGGAATGGTTCTACTGCTCTGAATAAAACAAATTGTACTGGCTTACTTAGTTCGACGGTGATGTCGCCTTTCCTTTCACAAAGCGACAAATCCAAAATGCCAAAACTACAGCCGCCAACTTGTAGGTTACAGATCGAATCTCTGCCATCTTTACTGAAAGCTAGAGGAGCGGAAAACGAAGTGAGCAAAGTTCTGTTTCACACTGTTTTGACGAGTTATTTTCAACATATTCTCAATTAGGCCTGCCTTGTGCGGTTATTCCTAAAACCCCCTCCTCACGGGAATAAATGGACAACCCTCGGTTATTCTAAGCTCATCTCAGGAATAACCTTAGATGGAAATAGAAAACCTCTTGCTTCTCATGGCTAAGCATGAACTTACCATAATAATTTACCTATATTCGCAGATCTATTTGACACCGAACAGAGCCGCTGACGACCTGTTCTTCTACTTGTGTACTGTACTACCATCCGATTAATATTTTGTGCCTGCGAAACCAGATGCGATCGACACAGAGGCTGGAGCAGGAGCGAACTTGCAACAGAATTGTAGGCGTCCATCTGATCTGACGAACAGGCAGGAAGAAGAAATGTCAAGATCTGTAGCCCACGTTGCAAAAGAACAGAGACTGGTACACCTCTGAACTTATTAAACAAAACGCATGGCTTTGAATTCAAGCAAGGCTGTCGGTCTCAGGAACCTACTGGTAATACCAAGTTTTATACTCTGATGGGAGCTCTGACCAATCATTCAGACACGCAGCACGGTCATGGGGGTCAAATGCTGCGAGTTACGAAACAAAAATAGTTTTGCTTGACTCACAAACTTAAATAACCTGAGTCAAACTGTGCAAGCATGTACTCCTCCAACCAATTCTGCAAAATTATAAACCATATCCAAGGCATCAAAGCGCACACCCCGTTGTGTTGGTATATATGACTCGATCGATAGGTCTGAACACACATGGGAACAAAGAAGCAACAAAGGGGCGTTTATTTCCTAAAGAATGGGAATCACGGAGGAATTGAATGGCTCTTCCGTGCACCATGAGCCACTGTATATATCAGTTGCCTCTTCAACTTAACGAGTTTTAGGTTCCGCTTGTTGGAATCGACCGTCGGTTTTTGCTGGGATCAACCGTCGACTCTTTTACCGATCAACCGTCGGCTCGATCACCTGTAACCGAGAGCACGATCGAGCGAACTAACACACGTCTTGTTGTACCAGCCGGAACACTCAATTCACTC
>VSTD030002487.1:0-11780 GCA_008808055.3 Sporobolus alterniflorus
GCTCTCCTGTACAGGATTACGCAAAGATGGATGGGTTGGAATACATCTGCCCCCACTGTAGTCTGACAAACTACAAGAAGCCACCGCCCCAAAAAGTAGCTAACGGATTTGCCAATGCGTCTGTATCTTGAAATGGCTAATTTCCCTTTCTCATTATCTTGTTTCTGTGGAAGAAAGTTGTTAAGAGTAGAGAATAGGCTGATATGCAGAGAGGGGAAGAGGTCCATAAGGGCCGTAAAGATATGTAGTGTTTGATCTGTATTATCCCATTAATTTGGTGCAGTGTAGCAGTTCCAAGGTTATGTAGCACTAGTTGCTAAAACGTGCGCGCTAGCGTGCTTGAGGAAGATTTGGTAGCAAATAAGTGAGGTTTCTTTGAAAAATGAAAGGGCTTAAACATAAATAAAATAAACTATAGGGGCTAAATTGTGAAATTTAAGAGATAAAACATAATTACTGCCCATTATAATTATCTTAAAAAAGGGGTACCAATACCAGTATAGCGCCACAAACACATCAAATTCAACCCTTGAAAAGGGCACGACACCAAGCGAACTAATTACCTGGTTGCTGGAGGCGAAGCTGCTGCCACCATGGGAACCCAGGAAACCAACTAGCAGGGCGGTATTGGAGCCGCAGCTGCTGTCACCACCAGAACTCCACAGACCAGTTACCACCGGAACCGAGGGTTCCAGCAGCGGGCTGCTAAGGGGTGAAGCGCCTGACGTTGGAGGTGATTCTGGATCTGCTGTTGCCGTTGACCATGCCATCCATGCTGAGCACGTTATCATCAGCTACCGGAGACCTCATCGGGGAGCACAAGAAGATTAGGCGTGCAAGATGCGACGTCGGTCAATGTGGCATCAACGATTGCGGCTGGAGGTGATTCTGGATCTGCTGTTGCCGTTGACCATGCCATCCATGCTGAGCACTTGTCAGCTATCGGAGACCTCATCGGGGAGCACAGGAAGATTAGGCGTGCAAAATGCGACATCGGCCAATGCGGCATCAACGATTGATCAATGATTGTGACTGGAGGTGATTTTGGATCTGCTGTTGCCATTGACCATGCCATCCATGCTGAGCACGTTATCGTCAGCTACCGAGACCTCATCGGGGAGCACAGGAAGATTAGGCATGCAAGATGCAACGTTGGCCAATGTAGCATCAACGATTGCGGCATCGATTGGGTCTAGGGATGGCAACGGGTGGGTTCGGAGCAAGTTTGATAAAAACCCACTCATGGCCACACCCGTGGCACCCGTCCAAACCCACCAGCGGTCACACCCGCGGGTGAAAAGTCGCACCCACGCCCACACCTGTCGGGTTTCAGGTGGGTTTTGGGTCATCCACGAGTTTGAGCAAAGTAGAGGTGAATTTGATCACGAGGCCACGACAGATTAGAGAACCAAGAGAAGAATGTGATTGGTGAGTAAGATGAGCACCACCTAGGGTTACGGTATGGGACTTGAGTGGAGGATATTGTTGAGCTAGGCCAAAACTTTGAGACTGACAGATATTTAGGTGGAGTGACTGGTTCGAAACCATAAAAATTTAAAATTTCAGATATCCATGGGTCACCCACGGGTAAAAAATGAAACCTGTGCGTACACCTACCGACTCACAGGGCGGGTGCGGGTCTGACCCGCGGGTGAAAAATGGCACCCGCGCTCGCACCCGTCAGATCGGATATCTGTCGGATATTCACACTCATGAGTAAAATTACCATTCCTAATTGGGTCTCGAGGGAGGGCACACGGATGTGGCAGTGACGTCACTCGTGGAGCACGTGCTTGAGCCCTACAGAGGACCCCTGCCATCAGCAGCAACAACGTTGAACTGTGTCATGAGGCGGGTACCGAAGGCAGATCCGACATGAGTTATTTCCAACATGATGTTATTTTAATATATTAGACTTCGCTAAAATGGTATTATAATAGTACGAGTAGCTCTTTTGATACTGTCGTGTTCCTAATCAAAATGAGGGGTGCCATTCTACCTCGCTCCTCATGGTCCATGACTCAGCCGGACTCGACGTCGCCTGCCATGGCCATCTCCCCCGCCATCGCCGTGTGGACAAGACGTGTTGCCTGGAAGCGGCCAAGATGCCCTACTTAGCATCATCGTCGACGCTGCCTTGTCCCGCTCCGATGCCGTTACAGGAGCTCCACCGGGTGGGGAGGCAGGAATCTGCGGCCTCAGATTTCATCGGATGACGCAATTTCATGGGGAGGCAGGGGGCCAGGGGCTAGCGGGAAGGTTGCTGGTCAGGGCGTACTGCAAGCAGGGCGCTGAAGGTGTTCAACTAAATTCACGCAGCTGGGATCACACGCAACGCTCCCACCAGGACTCTGGCAGGCGGCGTTGGTCGAGGAGAGGTGTGAGGAGGTGGCCTGCGGTCTATCCGAGGCGTCGTCGGGGCACGTGTGCTCGGCCAGCGTCGCGGACTTGAAGAAGGTGCTGGACATCTACTCTGGATGCTTTGCTTGACCTGCTGTTCAGGAAGGGACGAGGTGATGCCTCATTGCCATTGACACTTCTTCTCAGAATTCAGAAGGGCGAATTTCTGGCAGGCAGCTAAACTTCGATGATGAAAAATCATCCGGCGCGCTTCTGAATTCAGAAAAGCTTATCCGCGACCCGTCGCGTGGGACCGGTGGCGACCTGGCAAACAGTGAGCTTCTTCCTCTGTGAGCTGACCGAGAATCGGATTTCTTCACTGAATTGGATTGGAGGCACACGCGACGGGGGAAGGAGGGGCGGTGGGGGAGGAGAGAGCAGTGGCAAAACCAGGGGCGGTGCAGACGATGCCACTGCCGCTTAGTGCCGATGTGACACCTCTAATGTCACTGTAGCAGATACAGTGTTTCTACAACATTCTCACCATGTATCTACAATATTTTGTGGTCTATGAATTTTGTTTAGTTTGAAATTCGAATTTAAATCCTTTCTTATTTAAATTTCAAACCAAGTCAAGTAGCACTTGTAAAGGAACTCTCAATTTTTGCATACAAGTATGACCATCTAAATTCACCTTCACGAAGGTTACCTCAAGTGAAATTTTTAGTGAATTTATGAGATTTTTCCATAAAGGTTGGAACCTATTTAAAATTTAAGGAACATTTAAATTTAAATTGTTTCCAAATTTTATAATTCAAAATACAGGAGAAATTTGAAGTTTGGAAAAAAGGAAAATTGTTTCTCATGTTTCAAACATTCAACTTGCAAAGTTTGGTGATTTTTGGACATCGGGAAGGTCCCTAATTTGAATTTCAAAGTTTGGAGGATTTAAAATCAAAGAAAAAGTTTAAACGGGCCTAGGGCCACCTGTCAGTCGGCCCGGCCGTTATTACCGCGCCTGCCGGTTACCGCCCCCACGCGACGCGCTCATTGCGCGCCGATCACCGCATTCTGCGCCGCAGCCACCGCCTAACCGGCACCGCCAATCGCATCTATGCCGCCATTACCACCGCGCGGCGTCGCCGGGAGAAACCCCATTTGCTTCCTTCCTCGCGCACGCCACCGCCTTCACCTCTCACGCTCCTGTTCTACTCGCCGCACCACACCACACCATGCTGTCGACATCACCAGTTGCTGCCGACCTCGAGTCCGTCCACCGCCTTCTGCTATGCCGCCGTCCTCGAGGCAAGTCGTCGGCCAACGTGACCGCACAAGCCGTCACTCCAGCCGGTTCTTCCTCTACGAAGAGCTCACCATCGCCGGCCGCCTCCCGTCGTCCTCCAGCCACACCACCGCTTCCATGAACTCCGCGTTGGTTCACTGATCCTCTTTGACCCCCGAGCCGCCACCGCCGACCTCGTGTCTGCACCGTCACTGGACATCCCCCTCTGCTAACTTGCGTCACCGGTGAGTTTCCGCCCGTCCAACTCCCCCCGCCCCCTCCCTCCCAAATCGATTTCCCTTAGCACCATCAAGCTCACCGACCTCTCCCCCATCGGTATCTCGCTGGCGGTTGGTCGGATTTGGTCGGGCCGCTGTCGGCGTCGCCATGGGAGTGAGCCCCTCTGTTCTTTGGCCGTGGGCCAAAGGCCGAGTTGGCTGGGCCTTGTTGCCGGGCTGGACTGGAAGCCAAGTTGGGCTTGGCCCATAGGCATAGTGACAATTGTCAATTACCTTTTGAATTAATTTGAATAATTCTAAATAGTTTTCAAACTTGAGAAATTTGTAGTAATTCAAATAAATTCGATAAAAATATGAAATCAATTTTGTTCTTTGAGTTCAAACATATTCTATGGAATTAAAATATAAAATATTTTTATTTCATTATTAATTATCAATTAAATAATTAAAACTTATTAATTAAACTTTAATTCATAAATAATTATCTAGAACCCCAAAAATTAAAATTTCATTATGATCTATCTCATCATGGAAAAATGTTATCACCCCCTGTTCATGAGGATTAGCTATGTTTTTTATATCTTTTCACCTTGATTAGTTTGAATCTTAAGTAATTAAGGTAATGACTCTTGGTCATGTTAAGGTTTTGCCATGAACACCTCTAGTAACCCTTTTTAAACCTAGAGAACACCCTTATGCCATGTCATTAACGGTGTTTGAGATGGTTTAACCTCCATACCTTTTTGCTTTGGTTATGGTTAGCGTATAGGAGCTAATGAAGGAAATTTGTTAAACTAAAGTGATTGACTTCTTAAGTACCCTAAAGAGCTTATGAGCCGTAGGTTATCCTAGTTTGCTTCTCTTTGTCGAGTTCCGTTAACAATCATGCATAACATGTCGTATAGGAACTAACATTGCTCTTGAGCAAGAAGCACTCGGAGGACAAGAATCATCAAGCTTCATTGAAGCTAACTCCTTCCTCTTGAGCAAGGCAAGCACCAAACATTCTCCTTCATTAGGACTTTTGCTTTGAAATAATTTACTTTATGTCATGCTTGTGCACTTAAGTTTAGGAATTTGATGAAACCCTAGTTGCATTATGGCACACCCTTACAAAGTACCTTGTTTACCCCTATGAAAGCAAGTTAATGTTAGTATGACTATGCTTAGTTGTGTAGGCTATCGGTAGAAGACGAGTTGACAGAAACCACTCGTGATGGGCTCTTTCTCTCGATGGAGGTCCTATGTGGTTTATGAGTAGCGATCGGATTGTGGCACAAATATGAGATCGGACGGGACAATTAGGGGAAAGTGGAGAATACCGGATGGGAAGGTCGAGAGTGGAAAGTTTTCATGTTCAGAGCTCTGAATGTGGTAGCCCCCGACTGAGTCAATTAAGGACCGATCTCTTGGCTCCGGTGAGCAAGTTTGATTATGTACTGGCACATTCAAGATTTATGGGGTCACACAAACTTAGTAGCTTTATTGGTTGCCGAGACAGAAGCTATCCCTCCAGGATGACATCAGGATAGTGTATGGGCCACCCACGGATGTCCGTCAATGTATCACGTGGAAGGCGTGCACTAGGGTGAGGTGGGTCCAAATCATCTCTTTGATCACGTCGTGAATTGTTGCCACTCATGGGGTCTTTGTGACCTACGTGGGGTCTTCGTGACCTATGTGTGTCATGTTGTCAGGTGTGACGATACCACAAATAACCGCCTGAGTCGGGGGCCCATTAGTTGCGACGGCCCACGAGGCTGGATGCAGCCCAAGTAAGAGTCTCGATTGAGTGTATGTTTGTGTGAGTTGTAACAGAGTCAAAAACTTGTTATATCTATAAGGCAGTTCTCCAGACTATAAAAGGAACAACCCGAACTCCATTGAGGGTATTGATATTAGTAGCGAGAAACCACATATTAACAAAACTAGACTGGATGTAGGGTTTTTACTCTCCGGAGGACCCGAACCAGCAAAAAACTCATCGTGTTCTTGACTGAGATTGATCTTGCACCATCATGCTTTCCTTGTTGCTCACATAAATATCTGACGACGATACATCGATAGAGGTGCGCCAGGTAGGGGGGAGCGCTCAAAATCCGTCCGGGTGGCTCATGGCTCCTTGGACATTCAGCGTGAAGTTCTTGTATGGCACACAATTCATCTTTGAAGCACTGATGTTCGCCGCCGGGGAAGACAGAAACCTTGAGCTACTAATTTGGGGCCCAACGCCGACTCACCCTCGACCGGTATCTGGGAAAGCCCCACACTACCCGGCTGATCCATCTACATCAGGTGGAGTATGCTCAGGTTTGAATCCTCATGCGTGACTGTACTATCTCTCCATCATGACATCACAAGGATTCCTGATCGGGAGACCTATCTTCCAGCCTTCAGTTGGAACATCGAGCTCCTCCTCTTTGGGAGCATCTCCTAATCAGGATTCCGCCAAAGACTACCCTAAGATCGGGAACAGCTTCTGCTGGAAACCTATGGTTGAGGCCCACCGCATCAACTTGGTGGCCCTCACCGGGGCGCCCTCACAGAATAGCTCCAGTAGATACCCAACCATTAGGGGATCTGAAGTGTCCAAACCCCAGACACCCAGCAACAGAGTAGTTCAGAATATGAATCCAAACTTCAATGCAGTACAGCTCCAAACCATCATGGAGTCAATTCAACTCATGGTCCCTTAGGGCTCTCCACTTGTCGCTTTAGCCTAGCAGGGGGCTGAAGCGGCATGCCAGATTGTTGCAGCAGAACCGTTGGCTGGAAACCAGCGTGGTGAGCTCTCCATTGGAAACTGGTCGACTGATCGGGCGAGGCATGCCCAAAGTGAAGAAGCATCTTCGGCCAGCAACAACAGATGCCTGGCTGATAATGACACTCATCGGTGGATAACTCAGAACCACCAGCAACAGGAGTATGGTCACGATCCTACCGGCCATCGCAATATCATCAACGACAAAAGATGCCTCAGGGTAAGGTCACCATCCCCCAGCGGCACTCTCCTGTACAAGCCACCACACCATGAGGTAGGAGCGTGTTCTGTGCTCTGGCACCCGGGCTCAGACAAGTCACCTAGCCTGACAAGTTCAAGCCTAGACCGATCGAGAAGTACAACGACTCCAGCAACCCAGAAGAATTCATCCAAGTCTACCACACGGTCATTGAGGCCGTTGGAGGTGATTATCGGGTAAAGGCTAACTATCTACCCATGGCGTTGACTGGCGTGACTAGATCCTGGCTCATAAATCTGCACGAGGGTATGATCTACAACTAGGACCAGCTATGTGCAATGTTTATTGGGAACTTCTAGGGCATGTACGGGCATCCATCCACTACTGAAACCCTGAGGACTATCAAGTAGAAGTACGATGAGAGTCTCTGGGACTACGTGAAACATTTCTGCAATGCCAGAAACACTATCCCACACATCCAGGACATCGCGATCATCAATGCCTTCCGCGACGGGGTCAGCGATATCAAGACTGTTGAGGAGATCGCCATGAAGAAGCCTAAAACGGTGGCTGATTTGCTCGCAGTCACCGATGTCTACATCGAGGCCTCCGAGGCCCGAGCCCAATTCCTTGATTCACGCAACAATGGGCCACCAGAAAAGAAACAACAGGAAGATCAGGAGGTCAACACTGCGGATCATGGGAACCGGAAGCAGCAACCTGCCGAGCAGAAAGAAATGAGGTCATTCCATCGACCTACTGAAGCAGAGAAGTGGTGCGAGATCCATCACACATCGGGGCACGATCTGGAGGACTGCAAAACTTTTCTGGATCACAAGAAATTGACAAAAAAGCCAGTGTCATAGGAGCCATGATGAGGAGAACATCGTAGTGCTGATCCTGACAATGATGATCAGCTTGATGAGATCAATGTGATCTTTGGGGGTAGCATGTCCATCACCTCAAAGACGCAAGGCAAGAAGATTGTGAGAGAGATTAGCCTGGCTCAGCGCGTCGAGCCAGAAAGAAGAGTGAAGTGGTTTGACACTGACATCTCGTTCAGGCCTGAGGATCATCTGGAGATAGAGTTGTCCAATCAGAACTTGCCCATCGTGGTCAAGCTCCTGATCAGGCGACACAAGGTGGCCAAGACTCTGGTAGACAACGACGCTTTACTCAACCTCATAATGAGGAAAACTTTCATTGATATAGGCCTGAACCTAGTAGATCTGACCTCAGTACATGACATGTTCCATGACGTTATCCCAGGACAATCGTCCACTCCCATCAGACGCATTGACCTCGAGATATCCTATAGATCAGGAGATAATAAGCGCAGAGAGATGCTAACATTCGAAGTCACAAGCTTTGACATCAGCTACAACTGCATCCTCTAGAGGTCTTTCCTCCTAAAGTTTATGGCAGTCATTCACATTACCTATGCTACCATGAAGAAGCCTGGTCTGAAAGGCATCATCACCATCAAGGCCGATCAGTGAGACACTCTGGCATGCAAAAATGCTACATTATCGCACGTCAGGCACTTTGAGGACAAGGCGGCTCAAGAACATACTACCAAGATGGCCAAAATGTAGGGCGGCATCACTCCTCTCAAGACATCGGAGTCCAAGCCACCAACCGACGGTACCCCTTGAGCACATGTAGGATAGAAGGGCAGTAATGTTGCCTCAGCGTCTACTCGACCATCCGCCGATCAGAAGGCGGGATACAAGTAGAAGGGGACTTCTGGAGAAGAAGACAAGGAGATCCTGACCAACCCCAGCAACCCAGACAAAAAGCTCCGCATCAGCTCAAATCTCAATCCCAAATAGGAACTCGTGCTCGTCACTTTTCTCTAGGAAAATCTGGATGTTTTCGCATGAAAAATATCAGATATGCCAAGGATCCCCTGGGAGGTGATTGAGCATAAGTTGTGAATTGATTACTCGAAGCTGGGTTCATCAGGCCAATAGATTATACAAATTGGTTAGCAAACCCAGTTCTTGTAGAAAAGCCTGATGGTTCCTGGCGCATGTGTATTGATTATATCAGTTTGAATAAAGCATGTCCTAAAGATGAGTATCCCCTACCTCATATTTGCTAGATTGTTAATTCCACAACGTCTTGTGAATTGATGTCATTTCTGGATGCCTATTTGGGCTATCATCAGATCAGCCTCGCCATTGACGATGAAGAAAAAAGATCGTTTATCACTCCATTTGGAGTCTTCTGCTATACAACGATGGCATTCGACCTAAAGAACAGAGGAGCTAAATATCAGAGGGGCATTCAGATCATCTTAGAGACTTAAATCGGATGAAATGTCAAGGCATACATTGATGACATGGTAGTGAAGTCAAAAAAATGTGGGGATCTGCTGGACGACCTCAAAGAGACATTCAACAATCTTTGTAAGTATAAGATGATACTTAATCCTAAAAATTGTGTGTTTGGTGTATCATCAGGCAAGCTGCTCGGCTACGTGGTATCTGCTCATGGAATCGATGCTAACCCGAAGAAGGTGGAAGCCATCGAATAATTGCAACCACCCTGAACCCGAAGAGAAATCCATAAGGTGGCAGGCATGATGGCAGCACTTACTCAATTTATATCCAAGTTGGGCGATTGTGGGATGCCTTTCTACAAGCTACTGCGTAAAGCAGATGATTTCTAGTCGGATGATCAAGCAGCAACAACTTTTATCGAGCTAAAGCAATATCTGAAGTTTCTACCAACACTGGTTCCGCCAAAGTCCGGTGATTTGTTGCTATTATATGTGGCAGCCACCGATATAGTTGTCAGCACCATTATCGCCGTTGAACGGCTAGAAGCCAGCACGGAAGTCAAACAATTGCCGGTGTATTTTGTCAATGAATTTTTCAAAAACACCCAGACAAGATACCCACATATTCAGAAACTGCTCTATGCAGTACTCATGACGACCAGGAAGCTCAAGCACTATTTCTTGGCTCATTCTGTGCGGTTTGTATCTGATTGGCCACCAGCGCACGTCCTCTAAAGCAAAGAAGCAATAGGGCAGATGGATAGTGGGCAGTGGAAATCGACCAGTATGATGTTGAATTCGTCCTCTGACGGGTGATCAAATCTCAAGCACTCACCGATTTCATCGCCAAGTGGACCAATTCAGGACTTCGATGAATTGATGAGTTACCCGATCATTGGGTGATGTACTTCGATGGATCATATACTCTAAAAGGAGAAGGGTTGGAGTTGTGCTCATCGCTCCTGGAGGTGATATCCTCAAATATGCTATTCAACTTGAATTTCCAGCTACCAATAACATTGCAGAATACAAGGGGTTGGCCACCCGGTTTTTGGCTAGCAAAAGAACTCGGCATTCGGCGACTCCTTATCAGAGGAGATTCACAGCTGGTTGAAAATCAGGTGCAGAAAGAGTGATTGCAATAATGAAAAGATGGCCGAGTACTTAGCAGAAGTGCAAGGATTGGAGAAGTTTTTCAACAGTTTTGAAGTCCGATATGTCCCACGATTGGACAATCGTGACGCCGATCATCTAGCATGTATCGCTTCCTCCGGGGCACCGACTGAGCTGGATGTCATTATTGAGAAATTATCTAAGCCTTTAGTCAAGCCAGCAAAATCAACCAGTGAAGCAATTGGGCAAGACCTGATGGTTATCGATGAGCCAAAATAGGAGCCTGGGTATGATTGGATTCACCAGATCAAGATGTTCCATGAAAATCAGCCACCATCAGATGACAACGTCAAAGTTGAGCGTATTGCGCGCAAATCCAAGCAATTCAATCCGGTAGATGTGATTTTATTTTGATGAGGCGCCAATGGCATGATGATAAAGTATATATCAAGAGAAGGCATTCAATTGCTTCAGTACATTCACAGTGACATATGTGGATCACACTCATCATGTCATTCTATCACCGGCAAAGCATTCTGACTTGGATTCTACTGGCCCACAACCAAGGATGACGTGATGAAAATCGTCACCAAATGCAAGGATTGTCAGTTCTTTCAGTAGCAAACAATGAAGCATGCCAATCCTCTCTGGTCTATCAATCTCTCCTAGTTGTTCACAATCTAGGAAATTGACATTGTGGGTGTTCTGCCCAGGGCGCCAGGAGGGTTCAAATTTCTATTTGTGGCTATCCACATGTTCACCAAGGTGGATGGAGGCTATGCCAGTGGTGAACATCACCCAGGATGCAGCCGTCAAGTTCCTACATAGTATTATATTCAGATTCAGCATACCCAAGTGGGTCCTGACAGATAATGGCACCCAGTTCAAAGGACCAAAATTCTCAAGGTGCCATTCAGATTTTGGCATCAACCACCAAGTTTCATCTTCAGCGCACACTCAGACGAATGGGCAAGTTGAGCAAGAAAACAGACTCATCCTGCAGGGGATGAAGATAAGGATGTTCAATGATCTGGAAGCAAAAGGGAAGAATTGACATAAGGAGCTGTCATTAGTACTTTGGGCACTCCATACCAACATCAATAGAGCAAGTAGAGATACTCCGTCCACTTTGTCTATGGAGCAGATGTAGTGTTGCCACCAGAGATTTCTTGAGTCAACTTGGGTGGCTCAGTTCAGCGAGGAAGATCAGAGTGAAGCAAGGGAGTTTGACTCCAATCTCCCGAGGAAAAGCATAGAAAGCCACTATCCAACGTGCAGAAGTATCAAGAATCATTGAAGTGCTATTGGAACAAGAGCGTTGTTCCATGTTAGCTTGAGATCGAGGTTCTAGTGTTGAAGAAGGATATCTGCACCAAGGATAAACATAAGTTCTCATCACCCTAGGAAGGACCATTCATAGTGGTGGACATAGCAGCACCAAGTGCTTATGTATTAGTTGTCATACCCCGTTCCGAGAAAGAGGGAACGAAGCCTCCATACGTGTGCTCAGGATGTTCAAATCACACGCATGGCAACAATATGATAAACAGATGCAATGTTAT
>VSTD030002489.1:0-11779 GCA_008808055.3 Sporobolus alterniflorus
AGATATATTTGAGATGTGCACTAGCTAGCGCGCGTCTCCTATTAGAAGATGCATCTAGGACACGCTTTAATGTTGCAAGTTACCGATGTGATTGCCGGCTGGGGCCATTATGGCACTAATACGAGATGCACTAAAGGTCGCGCGTCTCCCATTACTAAGAAATCAAAGATGCGTTTTAACTTAGCGTATCATCGATTTGATTATCGGTTGGGGTCACTGTGATACTAATAGGAGACACACTCTGTTAGATGCACGGCTCTAATTTGATGTCCCCTCCCCCCCCCACATGGGCATCCTAGATGCCGGCTGCATCCTATTGGTAGCCAGGATTTGGCAGCCGCATTGTACCTGCATAAGCAACATACATTTACAGAAACATATAGTCAAATGGAGATCACACATCCAATTATATTTACCAATCAAATATTACACAAAGTTTTCATCGTTTCAACCATAAAGCCTATGTATCAACTAACTATTACACAAAGAATAACTGTCATCTAACATAAAGTCTATCGGTAATGAAATTTTCTTCTTGGACTAAGGACTTCCAATACAATGAACGCTGCTAGCCCCTCTCTAATGTGCTCTAGGCTAGAACTTTACGTATTAATGAAAGCATTTTCATAGTCCTACCATGATAAAATGAGAAGTATGTATTAGTAAAAGCTGAATATGCATATTTAATCATAAATGTCGATAATAAAGTAAAATAAATGATGTTACCACTTCCTTTATTTTCTGGCATAACTGGTGTTGTCGAGGTGGTGGTCAAGCTCGTTCTGCGATCGGAGCCACTGCATGTACTGACTATTCGTGGCAAAATTCTCCAATTCACACTTTTCAATAAATCTCATCCAGTCTTCTTCTCTCAACTCTATGTACATAACGAAGGGATTGTCCTTTTCCCTCCAAATCTTCATAAGCTTACTCTTGTAGCTCCTCCAAGCATGAGAGATGATCTTCATAGCTACCTTCTTCCCCTTCTGCTTCAGCTCTGCCAGATATTGAACGTATGCTTGAATAGAGTTTTTGAAGAGTTCAACCTTTTCATTTTTGATCAACTCATCGAATCCCTGTAGGGTTAGTGACACCCTTTGCCAGACAGCTAGACCACCAATCCTGGACAATCTTGTATTCACTTCCATGTACATGGGTACACCTTCATCATCGACCTAACCAACATTCATTATGTCTGTCGGCCAATTCGTCTACGACCTTGGCTTTTGTTGATGAGAGGTAGTTTCTGACTGTGTTCTAACTGGTGCTTCCTTTTCATGAGTGTGCTGCTGAGCCTCTTCAAGCTGTTGTTGAGTCTATTACTGACCCTGCTGCTGCTAAGTCTACTACTAAGCCTCTTCATGATGTTGCTGACCTTGCTGCTGATGGTGTTGCTCCAACTGAGACATCTTGCTTTTGTGTTCGGGTTTGAACCCTTAGCATAACATAAAAGAATCATAACATAAGCTTGTGTGAAACATTGAAGCATATAAGTATATAACATAAATTGAAGTAAATAAACTATCATAACTACAGCATAATATTGAAGACAATAAGCATATAACAATTCACAATAAGCATATAAGCATAGCATTAAAGACAATAAGCATATAAGCATAACACTAAAGAGAATAAGCATATAAGCTGTGTACATTGAAGACAATAAGCATATAAGCATAACATTGAAGACAATAAGCATATACTCACAAATGCTAACTATTTTTTGCTTCTTACACAAATGCACACATCATCGTTGCATTGCACATCATAAACAAACGTAACTAAAATTAGACTAACCACATATCATCCTTCCATCTATTTACAAATTAGACTAAGATTAGAACCATAACATAAGCACACATCATCAATCTGCATTGCACATCACAAACAAACCTAAGCTGGATGGGCAAGCGGTGGCGTCGAGGGCTAAAGGTGGGTGGTGGTGGCGCTGTCAGGGAAGTTGGGAAGTTGAGGTCGAGGAGAGGGCCACCAACAAGGTCGGGGACGAGGCGGCAGCGTGCTCCGAGGCCAGGGATGAGGCAGTGGTGAGCTCCAAGGCCAGGGATGAGGCAACGGCGTGCTCTAGGGCTGGGCTCGAGGACGACAGGCGGCAGCAGTGTGACAATGTCCAGGGTGACAGAAGAGCGAGAGCACTTGGCGGTTTCAAAAAATTGCTAAGTGTGGCAAGAGACAGCACAGGGCCTGAAATTTCAGGGCATGGGGACCTAATGCAAGACGCGCCCCTATTACACACGTCTCCCTTTTCCTCATATGGGAAACACGCGTAATATAGGCACGTCTCACATTTTATTGAAAAGGGAGTCAGGCTCGTAGTAGCGTGCCTTGCATTGATCAAAAAGTGAGACGTGTGACATACAGACGCGTCTCCTTTCATCTTGCCTCATCTAGCACTGTTTCAATGTTATATACCACCTCACCTATTGTCCCTCATGTCCACCAACTTTTAATCCCATGACAGTCATGAGACTTCAAACATCTCTGATAGCTTGTCCACCACGTTGGTGCTTCTTGTGTCTGCACGGTTTATAGGTTTAGTCCCACCTCGCCTACTAGAACTTATGATCACCAGCTTTTAAACCCACGACAGTCAGAAGGCTTTGATGATCTCAAATAGCTTGTTCTCCATGTGGTGGTTCTTGCGCTGAGCCATTCATGACCGTTAGGACACATACGTGCATGTATGTGTCCTAACGGGCACGCATCGTGCTAGCGCAAGGATCATCCCGTGGAGAATATTCTATCGGCGGCCTTTTCTACATGTTAAGTAAAAAGGAGATGTGCCCCCATAACACACGTCTCCCTTTGCCTCCTACACGAGACGCTCGTAGCGAGCATGTGTCTCCTTTTCACTTGTGCCTGCACGATTTAGAAGTTTATTACTCCCACCTCGCCTACTAGAAATCATGTTTACTAGCTTCTAAACACAAGACAGTCAATAGCCTTCAAAGATCTCAATCAGCTTGTTTTCCATACAGTGGTCCTTTCACTAGGCCACTGCATGCCCATTAGGACACGTACGTGTGCATATGTGTCCTAACGGACATGCATCGTGCTGGTGCAAGAATTGACCTGTGGAGAATATTCTGTTTATAGTGTTTTTGTGGAGTTAGGTAAAAGGGTGTCTCCCTTTGGTAAGATGCGAGATGCGCCTAGTTAGCGTGTGTCTGCCTTTGCTAAGATGCGAGATGTGTCTAGTTAGCATGCGTCTCCCTTCCACTTGCGACCACATGGTTTATAAGTTTAGTCCCACCTCACCTACTAGAACCCATGATCACCAGCTTTTAATTCCACGGTAGTCAAAAAGCTTTAAAGATCTCAAACAGCTTGTGCTCCATGTCGTGCTTCATGATCCGGCACGCAGCATGGCCATTTGTGCACGTGCACACACACACATGTGCAAATGGCCATGTCGCGTGCTGGTGCATGAAGCACAGCGTGGACAATAATTCATTGACATTCTTTCTTGTGCATGTTTAGTAAAAGGGAGACACGCCCCCATAACGTGTGTTGCCCTTTTCCTCATATGCGAGATGCGTCTCGTTAGTGTGTGTCTCCCTTTTTGTTCATCAGAAACTGAACAATTGCTAGATTCAGTATAGCATCCATCAGAAACTAAATACAACGCTTCAGAAACTGCACACATGGCATCAGAAATAGAACCAAGACATCAAATGGCCATATTGTCTCAAATTGAGCATATTTCGCACAAATATCCAATGAAAGTCAAATTTTTCCACAAATGTCCATATTTTCACACATTGAGTATATTTCACACAAATATCGAATGAAGTCAAATTTTCACACAAATGACCATATTTTCACACATTGAGCATATTTCACACAAATACCCAATGAAAGTCAAATTTTCACACAAGTGGCCATATTTTTACCAATTGAGCATATTTCACACAAATATCCAATGAAAATCTAATTTCCACACAAATGATCATATTTTCACACATTGAGCATGTTTTACACAATTATTTTGATACTTTTCGTTATGGTCTTGGTATTTTGAAATTCTTGACTTTTTATGGTGGTCGTTGCACAAGTACGGAGCTTCATTGACCAATGATATTCTTGGCTTGATCATTGAGGTGACGAAAAGAAGAATCTCATCAAATTGATCAAACTCTTCCTCATCAACGGCATTCTCAACTCCGACGATTCATCATTTTTCAGGTATAACCACCTTAAGTCTTTTGTTTGTTGTGTCTGTAACATACAACACTTGAGCGATGTGTTTTGCTAACACGAAAGGCTTCAAATTATATCCCTGACGGTTAAGGTCAATGCTAATGAACTTGCACTTGTCTTTTACAACACCCTTGATTACATCAATCCAGTTGCAATGGAAAAGAGGAATCTTGAAACTGTGAAAGTCAAGCTCCTAGATCTCTTGTATTTGACCATAGTACATGTTTTGTATTGGCCCGTAACATCATAAGCATCAACATGTACACCACCATTGTGATACATGCTTTCTTATCTTGTTGTTCGGTGTAGAACATGTATCCATTTATGTCGTACATTTGATAAGTCACAATGGTGAATATAGTGTCACGAGCCAACTTTTTTAGTATTCACTTGTTTGAGTATCCGATGATTGAGAAATCCGATCCCAGAGCCAGCCAATGAATTTTCTCATGTGTTCATTTGCTAACCATGATTCATTGCATTCATGATTGTCTCTAAGCAACACCTCCTTGTGCTCATCCACGTACTCGGACACAATGGACATATGTTGCATTACATGGAAATGAGCGTAGCAAAATAAATTTGGATCTAGAGTTATAGTCTTCTTTCCAATTGTCCCTTTTCTTGTGAGCCTCCCCTCACGATGAGACTTGGGAACACCAATCGAGTTATTTGGGTTAGTGTAATTTAGGGCCCACTTCATGGCTTCCTCTGTATAGTATCCTGGTACCATGTTGCCCTCAGGGTATGCTCGATTTCTAATAAACGGCTTCAGTATGCCGTTGAATCTCTCGTATGCATACATCTGATATAGGAACATAGGGCCAAATAGCTTTATCTCCTTAATAAGATGAGTTGTGAAATTGACGTTGATATTGAGAGAGGCAGGTGGAAAATGCATCTCTATAAATCATAAAGTTTTATAGTGTCTTTTTTCCAATGACTCGAGAGCTTTTTCACGTAGTACTTTTTGACCAATTGCATTGAAGAAGAATCAAAAGTTCATTATAGTCTCTTGAACATTGACCAGTAGGATATTCTGAATTCCAATGGTAATCATCTTCATAAGCAATATATGGTAATCATGAGACTTCACACCGGTAGCTACTTTTAGATCTGAAAATGAAATAAACCTTGGGACGTTTGTCGAGTAGCCGGATGGAACTTTCACATTTTTCAAGAACCCACAAAACTCATTCTCATGTTTTGGTGATGCATGATGTGGGTAGTTTCATTCCTTTTACCGAGTCATCGAGCCACAACTCTAACCTAATTTCCATTTTCTTTAGATCACCTCGTGCATGTCCATAGTCCCTAGTTTTTCCGTCCGTGTTAAGCAATGTCCTGAGGAGGCTATCACACGCATTCTTCTGAACTTACATCACATCAATCGAATGATGGATGTCTAAGTCTTTCCAATACGGTACATCCCAAAAAATTAATTGCTTCTTCCACATGTCATTTCTTTAGTATTCTTGTCAGTCTTTTTCTGCTTACCAAGGGCAACATGGACATCCTTAACCATTTTATAGACTTCATGACCTGTGAGATGCGGTGGAGGACGCCTCTTCCTGATGTTACTATTGAATTGATCCTTCATACTCTGAAACTGGTGTTTCATTGGAATGTAGCAACGATGTCCCATGTACATTATTTTTCGTGACTCGCTCAAATACTGAGAGTTTGTTTCTCTGAAATAATGTGGACATCTACAACTTACTTTCTTGCTCTATCCTGATAAGTTACATGCCGCTGAAGAATCACTAACAATCACAAATAAAATGGCTTTCAGTTCAAAGTACGCACGCTTGTGCTCATCCCATACCTGCACTCCATCATTGTACCACATCACCTTCAGATCTTCAACAAAAGGCCTGAAATAAGTGTTGATGTCATTCCCAAGTTGTTGTGGCCCCGATATCAATCCTGGCATCATAATATATTTCTGTTTGTTACACAAACAATCTCAGTGATGCTGTCATGTTTTATTTTTCTAGATCAAAGATGATCTCCTTTATACGCGTCTCTGATCTGTGTCTCAAGTTTCTTACATAGCGCATTGAAAGGTGGTCCTATCCTATGGAAGACGGTTTAATTTATGTAGCAAAAAAATCATGTTTATCACAGGACTGTCGTGGTGAGACTGGGTCTTGTGATTATGCCTAAAAGTGATTCGGTGCTAGTCGTTCCATTGACGGCTCCTTTTCTAAAAAAATAATGCATGACAAATATATAAGTCTAACTTCATTAAGTTTCTAGACAATCATCACAGATTTGATATGCTACAATGACGTGAATAAATTTCTTGTTATTAATTCCTCAGTCTATGTATATATACCTTTTGAAAAAATTTAAACTGATTGTACAGGTACGAAAGTTCACAGGACTTACACCAAAGGCTTGCTGACGTGAATTCACATATTGGGTCTTCTCTCAGCCATCAATTCGTGTCCCTTATCTTCCACCTTTTTTTCTCCGTGTGTCACTCTTCAATTTGTCAAAGCATTTAGACACAGTTGAACAAAAAATAATGGTACGTTTAGCGCACACGTGTTTTCCAGAGTGTAGCCCCTTGATTACCTGTAGCTATTGCTTGATCAAGAATGTGACAACGAGATAAGTCCACATGTTCCACAATAGTATTATTTCCAACATGGTATGACATGTGTGCCACAATTTTATTGTCTCTAATAATAACTATTTCTAAAATGAACCATGGAATAATGTAAATACTTTAAAATAAACATTTTTGTCATGCAAATTTGTCCATGCATGGTCAGCCATGATTTTTACTAAATAAAGAACTACTTCTGTAACATAATGTATCCTAGGGCCTCTTGTACCTGATCGGATAGTCCAGCAGTATCCATGTACGCACGCCTAGAAGCTTGTCTTGAGATGCTGCCACATGTCAACGTCATCCAAGACCGACCAGCATTGCATTGTGTACCTTACCTACGTAGAAAGCAAAGCCGCGGCATCCATCAAACATCGCGTCACCTCTCTCTTCCTTTCCATCCATAAAACCCTTTCCTTCACACGACGCAAAAGGGCACGCTTTGCATAGACACAACTCAAGCACTCACACTCCAATTTCCTCTCTATCTAGAGCGAGGAAATGGGGCCGTCGCTCTGCCCTTCCTCCGTCGCCGTTCTATCCAACGCCGCCTACGAGCACCACCACTCCCACTCCACGGACGACGAAGAAGAAGAAGACGAGTTCGAGTTCCGGCCCCTTCTTCCCCAACCCCGCCGGCGCTGCGCCCGCACCGAGCGTCCAAGGATTATCTGCCGCCACGTCGCCGTTCACGCCTGCAAGGTCGTCGCCAGCCAGCCACCGTCGTCCCAGAGCGCTCGCCGCGCGGCGGCGGTCAAGCCAGGGCAGGCGCCGCCACAGCCACGGAGGGTGCGGTGGCACCACATGGCGTTCGGGTCGGTGCGCGTGCCGTCGGCCATGGACATGGGCGAGATCAGGCGGCGGCTCGAGGCACGGCAGGCGAACGAACCCTCCGCCGCCGCGGCGGCGGACGGGTGGGCGCCGTGGAGGCTGATACGCTCGCTGAGCTGCAAGGGCGTGGAGGCCGTCGCCGCGGCGGCGCCCGTGAGGCTGGTGTAGCAGCAGCCGTACGTGCAGAGTAGTACCGGGTTTACTACGACGTAGCAGTACAGATCGCGGCGTTGTTGGCTACCGGTGCAGCAGCATCTGGCAAGGCTACCATTGCCAGCGAATGCCTGGTGGCGTCGTCACGAGTGTGCCGCCAATGCTGGTGGCAGTTGAAAGGCACGAGAGCTAAGCGGTGCCCATCAATGTCTACGTTCTCTTCTCGCTCTTCCTCTGTTTTCCTACCTGGATTTAGTTGTGTTTAAGTACAGTACAGTGTAGTAGCATAGTATATATAGCTGTCGAACTACTTGTGTTATGCGGACCCATGCAGGACAAATCATCCTGTAAAATTAGGGCCTTGCAGATGCATGGAGATACACTATGACACTCATGTTTCGAAAGTTTGTTATGTGAAGCCAAAGACGTCTCTTGTACATAAACATTTTTTTTTGCGAACGCCGCCGTGTGCCGCGTGCGTGTCTCGAGGACAAGATAGCCGCCTACGCGTACGGTTCAACAAGCTGCGAACTAAATACTGAGCCGTCTAGTCTAACAGCCAGAGTGAGCCCAGCCTCGAGTAAACAAATCAAACATGTAATACTAGCGTTCTATTACCCATTATCGGGTATTTTGGACAAACTAAACATAAAGAAAGCTGGTGTAACGCACGATCGAGAGGAGAACGGATCGTATATATCCATTAGCTAACCATTTCGAAAAAAAGAAAAAGAAAAAAAGTAAAGGGAACTTTGCTTTGGTAATACAAAGTGGGGGAGACCATTTATGGGGAAAAAAGGTAAAGGATTAAGCGGCGTGGTGAAAGAAAGGTGAATATATGGATGAAAGGGGAAACAAAGAGAGGAATCGTCCTGGCTTGGACACTGGAGAAGCAAAGCTTGGTCTCTCTGTTTCGGTGCAGTAAAGCCACCACCGTCGAGCTCTTCGACGTACGTCTGCATACCTCCGTCGTCTACGTACTCGATTCTGTCCCTCGTCGTAAGCAAGAGATTTTATAAGTCAGTCAGCTTTACAGATTGCAGCGTGTCAGCCAGGCGATCTCTCCTCGGTTCGTGCACGAAGAATTGAAGCAACAGAGCAGAGCAGGGTTGGAGAAAACTCGGCAGCCATGGACCCCAAAACAGAGCAATTCTCCAGTCTGTCTCGGCTCTGCCTTGATCGACGACGAGTCTCGTCACCAGCATGCATGTTTTGGACGGCCGGTGTCGCACGACACGAGTGACACCTCAGAGCGGCTCATGTGTCCACAAACATTTGTTTGAAGAATACTGGACCACTATGTGTGTGTGTGTTTTTTAGATACATTAGCGCAAACTTAAACCAAAATTGTAAGAAAAAAAGGCCCTTGTGACAAACCTTAAATAACATATGTTGACATCATTTACACGTGATTTTCTCTTTCTGACACGTCCGTCCTTGCGCCGAACGGAACACGCGCGAGCAGCAGTGGCGAGCTACGGCACGTCCGCGTCGCGGCGACATGAGCCGTTTCTCTCGTCGTTTTCACCAGATACAAAATCTGAGGACGATCTCCGAGATACATCCCTGTCCAAGTGCACGGCTGCACAGCAATGCACAAGATTTGGGTCGTCCAATGAGATCATCAGATGGTGACCATTCAGATAACTAGTTTGCAAATTTACACCAGGCTGTTCAAAAAAATAACAAACGAAAAAAAAATGTTGCTCGTTTGCCAGAGCCAGCATGTTTGAAACATAGTGACAGGACACATGACGAACCTAGTGACGTGTAGAGAAGATATGGATCCGTAGGTAGGAGCAACGCGACGTTAATTTCTACAGAAGAATCTGCACATTGGCATCAAAAGCCTTTGTGGAAACCAACTGCCCTCGGTCGACGAAGTCAAAGTGTTCTCGAACAAATCGACTTTCCATGATAATGGGAAGGCAGGGAACGTCATCATCAGACGTTAACATTTCTTGCCTCCTCATTATAAGAAGAAAAAAACATCGTTCAACCATAAACTCACGAGTGATTTCGTGGGTGCACAGTTAGACTCACCACGCGTAGCTCACTAGGCGTTCAACCTAGTCGGAGTTGCACCAAAGTTAAAAGCAGAGGTAGCAGAACAACGGTCCAAACCGATTAATGTCAGAAACCTCCTTTTCTACACAAGCATTTTTTCTAAGGCTGGTTCCAGCGAATGGCGGTAGCGCCCGCCTCGAGGGCGGTAATGAGACCCGAGTGGGCGCTGGAGCCAGCTCAGACAGTACCGCCCACAGCTAGAGCCGGTGGGCGGTAGTGAGATGATGCGTCTTGATTGGTTGGTTTAAATTCAAAATTAACCGTTTGAACTGAAAACTAGCATTTTTCTCAAAAAATCCTAAAAGTTGTAAACTTCGTCCCTCACCACCCTATAAATATCCTCCCATAGTTTGAAGTCATTCCACACACATTTCATCATATTTTCACTCTCTTCTTCATTTTTCTCTTCTACACTCTACACCATGTCGTACAACTGAAGTCTGAACATGCAAACGTTGTGTCACCTCTTGAGCACCCTGATTTCGCAAGCTCCTCTCGCTCCCGACGAGCACATCGGCTCGTCGTTACTCCATCGCTGGTCCAATGCCTCACCAACACCATGCCCTCGCGCTCTCTTTCAACTACCTTCACCTCAATCATCATATTCTTCCCTATACCATTATCCTCCCTATCTATACCCTCCACCTCCGGTCGGTGGTTCATTGGGTGCTTATGCTCCTCCACCGTATCCATACCCTCCACCTTCGGTCGGTGATTCATCAGGTGCTAATATTTCTCTACCGTATCCATACCCGCCACCTCCACCATATGGCTACCCACCATATTCATATACTCCTCCCCCAACTGGTGATTCATCGGGTGGCCCTACTCCTCAACCATATTCATACCCTCCACCTTCTGACATATCCGTACCATCCGCCTCAACCTGTTCACTCTCGAGGTGATGACAACTCAGGTGGCGGGGACAACACTTCCCATACAAGTCAAGCTCTGTCAAGGATGAAGAAAAGAAATGAGTGGACACCCGCCGACGAGGAAAAACTGGTACTTCTTAATTTCATCATTTCGTTGTCATGCATGCGACGAGTATGTTGTACTTACAACTTAGGTTTTCAGGTTCATTCTTAGTTGATGCATTCAGTGGATTGCATTGAAGGCAACTCCAAATCTGGCATGAAGTTCTGGGGTACCATAGCTGACTCCTACAACAGCACCATCGATGCTCATCGTCAACGAACCGTGAAGAATCTAAAAGATCATTGGATAGCCTACAACAAGCAGGTATCCTTGTTCAATCAAATTTATAATCAAGAATCTTCATCCAGACAAAGAGGAGCTGACGATGCCATGGTTCTTGAGACCGTAAAGCAGCGGTACAAGAATCAGACTGGTTTCGAATTCAAGCGCCTCCACTGGTGGGAAGCCGTGAGGCACCAACTCAAGTGGAGGGCAAGGTCGGCTGCCTCATCCATAATGAATCTATTTGTCTCCTCAAGTGAGGCAGCAATAGAGGAGGAGGTGACTCGTCCTATTGATCGGGATAAAGCCAAGTTGGTAGTGCAAAAGGAGAAAGGGAAGGAAGGCTCAAGTAGTCAAAGTGAGTCTTCCTCCGTAATGGGTGGCACTCTATCCACTCTCAAGAAGTTAAGCTCCACCTTTACTAAGGCGCAGATGTAGAAGCAATATAATAAGCTCCGCAACCGTTCTACCATGAACATGGACGCCGAAGAATTGGCAAGTCATCAGGAGGTCATCAGACTTATTGAAATGGATCTCCACTTTGCCACCCGAAATACGACGGAGGTTCAGGACGAGGATGACGAGTAGAATCTCTATGTGTTGTACTTTAAATTAGTATGTATTGTATTGTAATTTCAATTAGTATAAGTTGTATTTTAAATTAGTTTGTATTATAATTTAAATTAGTATGTG
>VSTD030002490.1:0-11777 GCA_008808055.3 Sporobolus alterniflorus
TCTGTATATGTTTATACAGAAATGATTTTGGCATTTGTCTATTGTGTAAAAACCCTTGTCCGAACTAGTAAAATTATAACTTTTATGTATTCTGCTTGGTGTTGTCTCCGTCTGCTAACATGTTCCTTTTTGCTCCATCCTGTGGGTTCTCTATCAAATCTCCAGCAACTATCTATTTCTCAGAATTCGTTATTGTGCCTGCCTAGGAGTGTAGGAGATTTGTGCAATGTAAGTTTCTTATCTCTCTCAACAAGGTGTCAGAATCTTCACCTTTTCTTTAGAATTTTTTCAAAGACAAATGTGTTCTCTGGTTCACTCATAAAAAAGTAGTATGAATATTAGTGAACTAACTGGATACTGAAGTATGCTCCACAAAAAAGTAAGCCTTTTTCTTTTTCTTTATCAAAGCAAATAAGTCTTGATCCTACAATTCATTGTCTGAATATAGTTTGATTTGACAAATTATATCAATTTTCTGCGTATGTAGTAAGTTTTCTGATTGTTTTTTCTTTTTGGTGATCAGTGCGCTATGCGCACTAGGCTACTCAATGTATCTGAAAACATTTTTGTTTTGCCTGATGCAGATGTCCCTACTCAATGTATCTGGTAACAAACTAAAGGCACTTCCAGAATCAATTGGAGGTTGCAAGTCTCTTGAAGAATTGCAGGCCAATGGTAAATTTATAATTTTGAATTCTCCCTCTTACCTCTTTCCTTGCGCATGCACATGCACTCATGACTGATATATCGTTTCACCACAAACCTTTGTGGCACTTTAACCTGCCTACCCTTTTTCAAGGTTGATATGGGTTGTCAGCTAGGCCTTATTGGGCCAGCAGTACTGTAGCAGACTGCTAGAGTAGTGGTGCTACAGTGCACCACCTAGGGTTGTGTTTGCTTAGTCCGTAAGTTAGGGTTAGGGTTGCTTAGCCTTTAAGTCACCTCCATCTATAAAGGTGTAGCCATAGTGTGTATTAGGAAATGAGAGCCGGAGGATCACGATCATAGACAACCTTGAATGGCGAGCACTTGAGTGCCGTGTGGTAGGAGTTGTAACAAAATTCAGACCAAGGAAGCCATTGAAGCCAGGACCACGGCCGATCCCCTACGAGACAGCAGAGGTACATTGTGATCACCTTATTGACCACCTCGGACTGTCCATTGGTTTGTGGGTGGAAGGCTGAACTCATCTTCAATGTGACTCCTGCTAGCTTAAATAATTCAAACCAGAATATGCTAGTGAACACAGTATCCCGGTCACTCACAATTGAACAAGAAATCCCATGGAGCCTGACGATGCTGTCGAAGAAAGCCTTGGCCATCGACGTAGCACTATACGGGTGGCTGGGTGCAATGAAGTGCGCGAATTTAGAGAACATGTCCACCACCGTTAGGATCACCGATTTTCCACCAACTTTTGGAATCCACCACCTAGCAAATCCATCAAGATGTCATCGACCATGGTATCAAATTTGCTAGGTTCCGCCGCCATGCCTCCTACTGTCGGCACGGGTTCGGGGAAGGAGACGGCCGCATCGATGTCTGACGTCATGTCACAGCTCGATCGGATGGAGGAAGTCATTCGCGCACTCACCGCCAAGATGGGTGACGTCAATCAGCAGCAGCAGGCACTCAGCATTGCGCTGGTCTGCCTGGAGTAGGGCCGGGGCGACCCCGACGGAGGTAAATCTGCAGCACTGGAGGCGGCGCCAATGGCGGCGCCGCGAACAGGCACACCGGCGATGACCACTCAGTCGCGCCACAGCCTCGGGTGGACCCTCGGGGTACGGTGTCGCCGCACCGTCGCCACTACGCGCTAGAGGACGATCAGGATGACGGTGACTTCCTCCCACCGTACCACAAGTTAGACTTTCCAAAGTTTGACAGGTTGTGCGATCCGCTTCCTTGGCTCAACCGGTGTGAGCACTACTTTCGTGTTCGACGCACGCCTGACCATAAGCAGGTTTCTTATGCGTTGTTCCACCTACTGGACGACGCGCAACTCTGGTACCACCGCTTGGAGCTCAACAATGGTGTGCCACCGTGGCCCGACTTCAACAGGCTGATCAACACCCGATTCGGACCACCAATGACGGACACACCGCTCGGCGCTCTGGCCCTTCTGTGCCACACGGGCTCAGTGGACGATTTCTGCGGCAAATTCATGGCCCTGTCATGCCGGGATCTTACACTCACTGAGGGGCAATAGATTCAACTCTTCACGACGGGCCTCAGCGAGCCGCTCCGCACTGATGTCGCCCTCAAGCAGCCGCGCTCCCTAGATGCTACCGTCTTGCTCACCCGCGCGTACGAGCAGCGTCTAGGGGTGGCGGCACCACCAAGCAGGACCGCCAGCTGGTCCTCGTCGAAACCGTGGTCTGCCATGACCTCGGCTACATCCTTAGCCGGATCCGTGCAACCGTCGGTGCCCACATGGTCTACGGTTACCAAGAAGTTCTCACCGGCGGAGATCGCTGATCACCGCAAGAAGGGGCTCTGCTTCAAGTGCGATGAATACTTCGTCCTGGGCCACCATGACATATGCAAGCAGTTGTTCACCATCGAGTTGATCGACAATGCAGGCGAGGCAGAAGCGATCAGCGTCTAGGGGTGGCGGCACCACCAAGCAGGACCGCCAGCTGGTCCTCGTCGAAACCGTGGTCTGCCATGACCTCGGCTACATCCTTAGCCGGATCCGTGCAACCGTCGGTGCCCACATGGTCTACGGTTACCAAGAAGTTCTCACCGGCGGAGATCGCTGATCACCGCAAGAAGGGGCTCTGCTTCAAGTGCGATGAATACTTCGTCCTGGGCCACCATGACATATGCAAGCAGTTGTTCACCATCGAGTTGATCGACAATGCAGGCGAGGCAGAAGCGCTGATGATTTCTCTACACGCACTCACAGGAATTCAGCCGTGTTCAGGCCGCACGATGCAAGTGATGGTGCTCATCAATGGTGCCCAGCTCTCAGCACTACTGGACTCAGGTTCCACACATAATTTGGTGGACTCCTCGGTAGCCATGCATGCTGGGCTCGTGCTCATGCCGCAATCCGGGCTGTGCGTCGCGGTTGCCAACGGTGACCGGGTGTCCAGTCCCGGCTATTGTCGTGACCTCTGCATCACCATCGGTGGTGAGCCGTTCTCCCTGGACTACTATAGCCTTGACCTCGGCTCCTTCGACATGGTCCTCAGAGTCCAGTGGCTCAAGTCACTGGGCCCCATCCTCTGGGACTTCAGCAAGCGCACGATCGCCTTCATCCGCAATGGTCATCAGGTTCTCTAGACAGTGACCTCCTCTTCGCCGTGAGCACTCCTGCACACGGTGACCCCGGATCAGATGACCGAGCTCCTCCATGAGTTCATGCCACTGTTCACGAAACCGACGGTGCTACCACCTCAATGCTCCCAGTGCCATCGCATCCAGCTACTGCCCAACACCAAGGTCGTGGCCGTGCTCCCGTACTGGTATGCCCATGCACAGAAAACTAAACTGGAGCGGTAGTGTGATGACATGCTGTGCCAAGGTGTCATCCGACACAGTTCATTGGCGTTCTCAGCATCGGTTCTACTCATGAAGAAGGCTGACAATTCTTGGTGCTTCTGCGTCAACTACCGCACGTTAAACGCACGCACCATCAAGGACAAGTTCTTGATACCCATTGTCGAGGAGCTGTTTGATAAGCTTCGCCACGTCCGGTTCTTCACCAAGCTTGATCTTCGTTCCAGGTACCACCAAGTGTTGATGCATGTCAACGACATCGAGAAGACCGCGTTCCGAACGCACCAAGGGCTCTTTGAGTTCTTGGTCATGCCGTTTGGCCTAACAAATGCGCCGACGACTTTCCAGACGCTGATGAACGAGGTATTGCACCCATTCCTTTGACAATTTATTCTTGTCTTCTTCGATGACATCTTGATCTACAACCCATCCTGGACGGAGCACCTGCATCATGTTTGCCTGGTACTGGTGGCACTACAAGCTCACCGGCTCTTCCTCAAGCACGCCAAGTGCGCATTCGGGATAGAAGAGGTGGCCTACCTCGGCCACGTCATACCATGGAAGAGCAGAAAGTTCGCACTATGCTCGACTGGCCGGCTATTACTGGCGCTTCATCTGAGACTATGGCGCCATAGCGGCTCCCCTCACACGGCTACTACGCAAGGAGGGTTTCCGATGGTGTGAGGAGGAGGAGGAGGCATTCAGGGCACTACAGTGGGCGTTCACCACGGTGCCGATCCTCCAATTGCTGGCCTTCGACCAGGAATTTGTGGTGGAGTGTGACACTTCTGATGCAGGGTTCGGTGCAGTCCTGCATCAAGGCGAGGGCTCGGTGGCGTTCTTTAGCAACCCATCACGCCATGCCATACAAAGCTCGTGACTTACGAACGCGAGCTGATCGGGCTAGTGCAAGCCATCAAACACTGGCGTCTGTACCTATGGGGTACGCCATTCTTGATCCGCACTGACCATTACAGCTTAAAGTTCTTGTTGGATCAGAAATTGGTGATGATCCCACAGCATCAGTGGGCAAGCAAGTTGCTCGGCTTTGACTTCAGGGTTGAGTACAAGTCGGGTGCCACCAACGTTGTCGTAGACGCCTTGTCGCACCGCAACACCCCCGACGACTGCGCCATCTACGCGTATCCGTGCCAACATTCACCCTGTTCGTCACCCTACGCCATGAAGTCAGCACCGACGATGGCATGCGCGCATTGTGCATGGACATCGCGGCAGGCACATGCGGTGACAAGTGGCAACTTCAGGACAGCCTCATCACCATCGCAGGCAAGGTGTATGTGCCACCGACGTCCCCATCCCTGGCAGTCGTCCTGGGCGCCGCTCATGGCATGGCTCATGAAGGCGTTGCCAAGACACTCCACCGTCTGTGCCTCGACTTCCATGTCCTAGCGCCCAGCAAGCGGTGCAGGACTTTGCACATACCTGCACCATGTGCCAGCGCAACAAATCAGAGCATCTTCACCTGGTGGGCCTGCTTCAGCCGCTCCACGTGCCCTCCAGTGTGTGGGCCAACATCGCCATTGATTTCGTGGTGGGATTCCCCCATGTCAATGGCAAATAGGTGATACTCACGGTCGTTGACAGGTTCTCCAAGTACGGCCACTTCATCCCTTTGGGGCATCCGTACACCGCGACCACCGTCGCGTGGGCTTTCTTCGACAACATTGTCCACCTGCATGACATCCCCTGCTCCATCATCTCCGACCGGGATCCGGTGTTCACCAGCCAATTTTGGCACGAGCTCTTTCAGCTAGCGGGTGTCAAGCTTCAATTCTCTTCTGCCTTTCACCCGCAGTCGGATGGGTAGTCAGAGGCGGCAAACAAGGTGATCACGATGCTGCTCTGCTGCCTGTCCGGTGATCATCCCTGTGACTGGCTCCACTGGCTTCCATGAATGGAGTTCTACTACAACTCTGGGTACCAATCATCCCTCAAGATGTCACCGTTCAAGGTCGTGTACGGGCGCGATCCACCATACGTCTGCTCCTACACTCCCGGGGAGGCACAGCTGCCAGCCGTGCACCAGCAGTTGGTGGATCACGATGAATTCTTGGTGGAAATCCATGAGCGGCTAGAGCTGGCCCAATAGCACTACAAGTCGTATTACGACCACGGCCACCGCGACATGGAATTCAAGGTCGGACAATGGGTATGGCTTCAGCTGCTACAACGTTCGGTGGCCTCTCTGCCTGCCCAAAGTCGCGGCAAGCTGGGACCACGATTCTTCGGTCCATTTAAAATTGTGGCACGCGTGGGCGATGTTGCCTATAAACTACAGCTGCAGGCAGGAGCCTGCTTTCACGATGTCTTCCACGTCGGGCTGCTGAAGAAATATTGTGGCGAGGAGCCAGTTGTTCCTGGCACCTTACCGCTGATCCGGCATGGTCGTGCTTGCCTAGAACCGGGGGAAGTAACCAAAGGCCATCTGGCATGCGGGCGCATTGAGGTGCTGTTCGATGGGCAGGCTAGCCAGCGGCGAGTGCTTCCTGGGTTGATGTTGCAGAGTTCCGGCAGCTTTACCCAACCATCAAGCTTGCGGACGTGCTTGTTGTCTAGGGGGGAGAGATGTTATGTGTGGTGCCCAGTATAGCCGCTGCCCGAAGGTAGGCACCAACAAGATCTTCAGAATAGATGACAGTCAGCTCACAGGAAATCAGGCCAATAATTAGAGCAGTCTTAGGCTGGGAATAAATCAGCGCATGGTTAGGCAATCATCGACCACCGGGATCAGGAGCTTGTCTTTCACCACGTAGTGGTTCAGCTCACAGTAGTCGATGCAGAAACGCCATGTGCCATCAAGTTTTTTTGACCAATAGGACGGGGATGAGAACGCCGAGGAGCATTCACGGATGATGCCCTGCGCAACATCTCATCGCACTGCCGCTCAACTTCATCCTTTACCACCTGCGGGTAGTGGTATGGATGAACGGCCACCAGAGCCGTGCCTGGAAGAAGCTGAATGCGATGGTCATGACGACGCATTGGTGGAAGCCCACACGGCTCCTCGAAGATGTTGGAGAAGGACTCGAGGAGTGTGTCGAGGAGCACACGCTGTGCAGTGACAATGGTGCAGCGCGGTGACGTGCCGCCCACACCAGTCCACCGCACCATGCGCCCCTGGCACCAAAAGGCCATCATCAGGGTGCAGAAGTCCCACACAATGGGGCCTAGTGTGCGGAGCCATTATATGCCCAGGACGATGTCAAAGTCGTCCAATGGAAGTACGTACAGGTTGGTGCTGAAATGCTCGTCATCGATCAACATGTCCGCGGTCGCGTAGATGCCTGGACTCACCATGCGCTCACCATTGGCGACCTTAACAGACAGCCCCGGTCGTGGCGTCGCTGGGAGACCGAGGTGGTTTACTACCGCCGCGTTCACGAAGGTGTGGGTGGAGCCTATGTCCATTAGTACCACCGGCATCTTGCCGTTGACTTGAACGTGTGGCTTCATCGTGTCTGCGATGTCGATGCCGGTAAGGACGTGGAGAGAGATGCCCAAGTCTTTGGCCACTGCTTTTGCCACGGTATCATCATCAAGCTCGAGGAGGAACACCCCTTTGGTCTTGCACTTGTGGTCGTTGGAGAACTTCTCGAGGTAGTAGTAGCATTCACCGTTCGCGCGCTTATCCACCAACTCGTCAGGGGAGAGGCCGCCATTGACGATGGCCAGAAGCTCGTCGAAGTGGCTGTCTTGGCGCCCGCAAATGCTACCGACAGACACCGCTCATAAGCACGTGTGAGATTGATGGCGGTCTGTAGATCAGAGGGTCATGTCAGCTCGACGTCAGTGCACAGGGGTTCCCCCAGTTCTGCAGTGAACATGTGTACCTACTGGAGCGGAGTCATGTCGTCACAGCAGCACAGAAGTGTCAAGAATTGGTGCTGGTACGCCTCTACCATCCCCATGCGCTAGAGGTCCTTCAGATTGGCCATGACATTGGTGTGCAGGGGTGGTCCAAACCGCATGTTCACAAACTCAAAGAAGCGAGTCCATGACAGCAGCCTGACGTCGTGCTCCAAAGCATAGTACCACTCTGCCGCGGTGCCCTCCATGTGTAGAGATGCCATCCACACGCGTTCCTCTGGTGCCGTCCCCATGCCACGGAAATAGGTGCCCCAGAGTCGTTGGTGCGCTCCCGTCCGTACCGGTTGCCACCGCCACCCTGTTCTCCTAGGGTAGTGTTGCCGCTGCCTAGTGCCATGGTTGTGTCGCCATGTCATGTGCCACCCTGAGTAGGCCCGCTGCCTTCTTCACTGCCCAGGTCACCGTCGGAGCCCACCGCGCCTGTCGGAACACTCGAGGCGTCCGTCACCGCCTTCTCCAGAAGCACCAGTCATTGACCATGGGAATCCAGGCGAGTGTTCATGGTAGTGATTTCCGCTAAAATTCGGGTCAGCTTCTCTGAATCAGAGAGGGCCTCAGGATCAATCTCAGCACCAGACATCGTCACCGCCTTGTCAATGCGTTGGTGGAATCTGATACCAAATGGAGTGGACCCTTACGTTGTTGCCGGTGAGGTGAATGCAAGGGAGAGTGGAGGAGCAGATGCGACTGGGGAAGTGAGTGTAGAGGTCTAGGCTGATCCAGCTGATCCAGAAGTGGCTGCAGTTCGCGCCCAGCTGGAGGATGGGACAGCCAGCGCGGGATGGGCCTTTGTTGATGGCCTGCTGCTGTTCCACGGCAAAATCTTCATTCCAGAGGCATCCGCACTGTGGTCGGAGCTGCTGTCCCATGCCCACGCTGTCCATGAAGGGGTCCAGAAGACTGTGACCCGTTGGTGGGCATCCTTCTACAGCCCACGAGCTCTTCCGCGCATCCGGGAGTTTGTTTGGGGCTGTTCTATATGCCAATGGAACAAATTGGAACACCTACACCCTGCTGGGCTGCTGCAGTCCCTGCCGGTTCTATCGAATGTCTGGAGTGACATCTCGATGGATTTTATTAAAGGCTTTCTAAAAGTTGGTGGAAAATCGGTGATCCTAACGGTGCTGGACAGGTTCTCTTAATTCGTGCACTTCATTGTGCTCAGCCACCCGTATAGTGATACGTCGGTGGCCAAGGCTTTCTTCAACGGCATCGTCAAGCTCCATGGGATTCCTTGTTCAATTGTGAGTGACCGGGATACTATGTTCACTAGCATATTCTAGTCTGAATTATTTAAGCTGGCAGGAGTCACATTGAAGATGAGTTCACCCTTCCACCCACAAACTAATGGACAGTCCGAGATGGTCAATAAGGTGATCACAATGTACCTCCGCTGTCTCACAAGGGATCGGCCGCGGTCCTGGCTTCAATGGCTTCCTTGGGCTGAATTTTGTTACAACTCCTACCACACGGCACTCAAGTGCTCGCCATTCAAGGATGTCTATGGTCATGATCCTCAGGCTCTCATTTCCTATCAGCAAGTGGCCTCCAAGGTGGCAGCAGCTGAAGGCCTGGGATGAATTTCTGAGCGAGATTCGGGACCGGCTGTTGCAGTCTCAAGTCATCATGAAAAGCTATCATGATCAACGGTGGCGCGAGGTGGTCTTCCAGGAGGGTGATTGGGTCTGGCTCAGGCTGTAGCAGTGGACAGCAGTTGCATCTCGGCAATAGCCCACTCCAAGCTCAGCCCTAAGTATTGCGGGTCGTATAAAGTTCTCCAGCGCATCGGCAAGGTTTCCTACAAACTAGAGCTGCCCAACCGCGCCAAGATTCACAACGTAATTCACGTGTCTGTTTTGAAGAAGTATGAAGGTGCTGCCCTTGAGCAGATTGTACCGCTGCCTGACTTGCTGCATGGTCAGGTGCTACGAGCGCGTCTCAACAGAGGGGTCTGGGAACTTTTGGTGCAATGGATAGGTCGTTCCGCAGCTGATGCAACTTGGGAGCCACTCGAAGAGTTCAAGGTTCAATTTCCTCATGTTGAGCTCACGGACGAGCTCTTTGTCAGCGAGGGGGGAAATGCTGTGGACGCCTTTGTGGGCCGGCAATACAGCCGGCGTGCGCCCAGGAAGGAAACACCGAAGTGATTATTAGGTGATTAGTCAGTTAGTTTGTTATTTAGTTAGCAGAAATAAAGGAGATGGATAATCTCCAAATTGGTTGAGTTAGTTTCTTAGTTGCCAAGATTCTGATCTATAAAGAGGCTAGTAGTTTGTAACACGGGATTATCGAAGAAATAAGATCCAAGTTGGGGAACTTTCTTCTTGAAACCAATTGGTGTGGATTTGGCTACACCTAGGCACCAGAGTTGTAGCCCACGATGATCGAAGGAGTCTCATATACAGGACTTCTTCTTCGATGCCTCCTAATATACACTATGGCTGCACCTTTATAGATAGAGGTGACTTAAGGTCTAAGCAATCCTAACCCTAACTTAAGGACTAAGCAAACATTACCCTAGGCGTTGTACTTCAGTGCTACAGTACCATTGTACTGTAGCCAGGGTACTGTTGTTACTGTAGCTGGGTGGTGTAGTTCCGCTGCCCAATAAGTCCCAGCTGACAGCCCATATCATTCCACCCCTCCTTCCAAGCAGCTCGCCTACAAGCTGCACTAAACATGACTGACTCTAAAACCTCTTTAAACTAAGCTAAATAATGACTCGAAAATAAGCCTTTTACATCTTGGCTTATACTTATTCCTAACGGACATGAGCGTTGTAGAGCAAATCCATGAGCTGGTGAGCCATCGCGCACAATGGTCGCTCTCCCTCTTGGATCCCATGCGAACCAGCTGTCCATGGAAACAATTAGAGGCATATCCTCACTAGAGACCATGACATGTCGCTCCAGGTGAGGAAGCGAGCTCCTTGTGTAGAGAAGTGATGAGAGGTAGAGCAGATTCGAGCTCCATGGAGCCGAGCGGGTTCAGGAAGGAGAAACTGACGGCGTGGTGACAACTCTGGAGAAGGCACCGACAGATCTCGCGCCGGCCTGGGAGGGCGACATGGACACCTCAGTAGGCTCGGGCGGCGGCCTGAGTGCGATCCTTGGTGGTGGTGACGACACCAAAATGGGCATGGGCCTTGGAGGCAGCGGCGACCTGAGCATGGGCGGAACATGGGTGTGTGTGACGACCAAGGTGGACAGGTGCGGTGGTGGCCTGGGCATAGCAGTCACGCGTAGGTTCATCTCAATTTGAACGCGTGCAAGGGCGGCTCGGTTGTGAGAGACGCGAGCAACAAGGGCTGGCGTGCCCGCCGAGAGTAGGGCACTGCGTGATGGGAAACAGTCAGCAGCCTCCCCTTCGAAGGTCTCTGCCACCGCTGGCGGCACCGGCTACAACTGGGCGCTGGGCGGTGACGGCACCAACAAGGACAACAATGACATGTTTCTCTCCATCGTTGCGATGCGGTTGTCGTGGTCATCCAGCCACCGGTTGATGAGTTCCATCTCGACAAGGATGTGATCAAGTTGCTCGATAAAGGTGGTGGTGGTCACAGGATCGGCGGCGCCGGCCATGGTGGCGATGCACCGTGTTGACTTGTGATACCAATTGATGTGGCGATGGCGGAGCCTGCCATGGACCTCTGTGCGAAGCTTGTCGAAGAGCACAAAAGTTGGTGTAGAAATGGAGTGGACATGCAAGGTGAATGCAAGGGAGAGTGGAGGAGCAAATGCGACTGGGGAAGTGAGCGCAAAGCGTAGGGAATGCGAGCCGAAGAACCTTCGTCGTCACCGGCAGTGAATGTCGCCATGGTGACAGAAGAAAGTTTCCCAACTTGGGTCTTATTTCTTCGATGCCTCCTAATACACACTATGCCTGCACCTTTATAGATGGAGGTGACTTAAGCCCTAAGCAACCCTAACCTTGACTTAAGGACTAAGCAAACATAACCCTAGGGTTGTACTGTAGCGCTACAATAGAACTGATGTTGTTGCTGATTGCTACAGTACTAAGGCCCAGCTGACAACCCATATCAAAGGTACTAAAAAGAATTGGGAACTCACAATCATAGCCTCTTTGTATGCTTTATCATTTCTAAAGCATCCACTTATCTCTAGCACTGACCTTGAAACAAAATATTCAGGAAATTTGATCGAAGACGTGCCTGCATCAGTTTGCAACCTTGTTTGCCTTAAATCACTTTCACTTAACGGCAACAAAATACGTCAGGTATGCATGGAAAAACTGCTCAATTGATCCCGTCAATTACTCCCATTCTAAAACACGTGGAAGTGGAACCATGCACCCAAATGCCAACCTTCAGTTTAATTATGAAATATTTTGATTATATTATTATGCACTGAATATTAGTTATGCCT
>VSTD030002491.1:0-11775 GCA_008808055.3 Sporobolus alterniflorus
AGCTCTTCGTCTATTCCAACCCTCTTGAGCAAGTTCACGTCATATACACGAGTGTGACCAAACTCTCGATGGTGGAGAGACTCGTACTTCTCCATCTCCTTGGTGCTATGGATGGAAATGTTGTCGCCGTCCGTGGCCATAGGAACGTCATCGTGTGCAAGATAGCGGATCAACCCCCCCTGGTCCTGTGTGGTGAAGGCATAAAGGATGAAGATTGTGCAGAGTCTTGTGATCCATCACCGGAGCGTGAGCTAGAGCCTCGGCTGGACGGGTCAGACAAGAATGCTCACTTCACTCCACCTATCAATTTCTTCATCCTACACATCACTTGCAACAACAACACACAACAACAGGTACCTAGCACCCTAGGTGTTAGCGTTAGCCGAATGGGTGGAAGGAAACAAAGGGTTGTGTAGAGAGATTACAAGCGATGATGCTAGCAAGACAACTTCCTTACTTCAACATTAAGACTCTTACTCTAAACCCCCTCAATGTGGGTTCCACGCGCGTGGGTGGAACTGCGTGCCGTGATCCCCTGGGCCATGCTGTTGGTGCGTCGGAGATTCTGACCGGACAGTCGGCCGTCCTGGGCGGTAGCAGGCCAAGAAGCCTTCTAGTGAGGAGGTTGTTCCCACGTTTGGAGTCCCTTGGGTGGCCTTCTGTCCCCCATCCTTGAGGTCAAGGGGGGGGGGGGGTAGAATAGCGGCCTTGACTTGGTGTAGCCGGGAGCTTTCTACCTGCTGCACGATGACAATACCGAGGATGCTCTTCAGTCGTTGGCATACCTTGCCCCCGTCATTAGTGGGGGTTGCCGATAGCGCATTCAGGCGTGCGACCACTGTGGCTATGTTCTGGTTGGCCGTGGTGAAGGCGGGGAGCTGTTGCTCCCCCGACTTGCCTCCAACACTGACTCGCGTTGGAGCACATTGACAGCCTGGCTTCCGTGGTTGCCGTCTCACCAGTGAGCTTACCTTGATGTCACGCAGTCCTTCTTTTGAGGTCACCCCGCAGGTTGCGTCATCGTCCCTCCTGATGAGCCGCCCATTGCTCAGGGAGGTTTGTTGATGTAGTGGTTCGTTGCGGCCTTGCTGCTGCCTGGGACACCGGGGTAGCCTCCGATGGCAGTGTAGGGGTGCGGGCCCTAACGGGTATCACCATGCTGCACGCAATCAGGAGAGGGGAACCGTAGCTCCCCCCCCCCCTCACTCGAGGCTGAGTCGTCCTCGTTGGGCGATTCCTTGAGGATGGCATGCAACTACAGTGACTCACTGTGGGTCATGCCCCTGAACCACACACTGGGGCCGGCCCCCACTGGGTGATCGATCCAGGTTGCCGAAGCATTTGGCTGGTGTCTTGAGCAAACTCAATGTCGGATGGAAACACATGTCATCGGCGGTGACAATTAGTTTATGTAGACAGTGGAACCATCAGAACGGCTTAAGGAAGGGCACGCTGCAAATCCCTCTTCCTGGCACGGCAACTGTCGGTGTTTTTTGCACCGGCAAGATATAGGGTGGTCAAGATCGCGTGTTCCTGTTCTGAGGTGGTCTTACAAACTATGAAGAACTACAAAGCACACTATAGTTTATCCTGGTTTAGGCCCCTGCTATGACGTAATAACCGTATGTCCAGCATTTTTGTATTGGAGTAGGAGAACAGTGTTACAAAGGGGTGAGCCAAGAGCTCTAAATGTTTGCTAAGTGTAAGGGGGAAATTGTAGCACCCCATGTCACCAAAACCCTAATCAAAGTCATTAGAAATTAATTAGGTGCTAATGCGGTCCTAAATCCAAAAGTGGAATTTAAAAATCAAGGTTATATTTTAAACTATTGCGAAATCAATTCAAAGTCTACAATCAAGGGAATTTCAAATTCTTGACCCGTAATTGCTTGAAATTTATTTTTCCCTTCAATAAGGTGTACAAAGGAAGCTGTTGACCAACTTCCATCAAATTCTAAGAACCCAAGATTTTTGAATCAATTTTTCCTTGATTTCAACTCATAGAAGTGTCTCTGAATTTTGGTTCAAAATCCAGCTCGAATCTGCGGAAATCTTTATAAGGAAAGTTGTTCCTTATCCCAAATACTTTCCAGCCATATTTTATTTTAGATTTTTGGAAAAGGGGAACGTCCTGCTTGGACCAAAGCAAGTTTGGGCACGTTGAATTAAATTTGGATTGGTTTGGAATTTATTCAAACCCGGCACTGTGCGCTCAGGCCCGCCAGTCAGCCGGCACAGCCACCCAGCACTGTGTGTTCGGGACCACCTATCAGCCGATGTAGCCGCACAGCACTGTGCGTCCAGGCCCGCTGGTCAGCCGCCATCGCCATGCTCCGACCGCACCGCCTGCGTCCACCGGCCTCAGGCCGTTGCTGCTCGACCGTCGTGCTGGCCCCCCACGCCCCTCCCCCACCTCCTCACCGCGTGGCACCCCGATCGGACCCCCCATCTCCGCTCCCTCCCCGCCACCGGCCCCTTTAAAACGGGCGCCGCCGCGTCCCGTGCCCCTTTTCCTCCCCCCCCTTTGCTCTCCTCTTCCCTGACCGTGTGAGCACACTCGACACCCCCCTCCACCTCCTGTCCAACACCAGCGACCGGAGCACCACTGGTGATGACCAATTTGAAGCCACTAGCGCTGCCTTCCCTGCTCCACGGTGAGAGCTCACCCACATGTCGTTTACTCCAAATCAAGGCACCGCCTCACCCCTCCCTTCCTCCTCCAAGCTGCAGGACCAGACTGCCGTCACCACTGGCCACCAGAGCTCCCCCGCCGTCACTGAACATTGTTGCCCAAAGCCGCTTGCGCCGCCTCACCATCGACCGCCGTCCTCGGTGAGCCCCACTGACCCCCTCCTTGCCCGGTGTCTCCCCCTATCCACACCGGCGCTCCACACAAAAACCTTGCCCTGAGCTGGCCGCTGGCGAGCCTGCACCTGTCGCGCCACCGCGTGTCCATGGTGCGCGATGATCACGGCTGGGCACACGCTCGACGCCGCTCTCGCCTTCCAGCGGACCCCCATTCTGCAGGCCACCGCGCCCGAAGGGCCGAGGCCATGGGCCGGATTTGGCACATGCGCCGTTTAATCCTTTTCCAATTCCATTTTCATTTAAATAATTCCAAAAATTGTTTTCAAACATTGAAATTCAAAGAGAAAAAATTACAAAGTAAGTTTTGTATGAATCCTATTGAGTAGCTCTACCCAGTGGGCTTGACCAAATTTATATTTATGCAGTAATGCATTGTACAAAATTGCAAGAATTCAAATACTAAAATATTTATTAGCAAATATCTGTACTTGGTCATGCTCTGAATTTTTGCATGCATGCTCATATCTTAATCAACGGTCCATACAAAAATTTCCATAATTAATTCCTGATTGGAATAAATTCTAGGATTTAATCTATGTTCCTGCAATAAAAATTTCCATAATCAACAAGAGCTTGGCTTTTCCCCACTCAGCCGCAAATTTCCATAAAGAATGGTTGGTTCGGGAGAGAATCTGGGTACGGACCCGTGGATCACTCAGCCGGGCTGGGGATTGTGTCGGGAGTCCTTCTTCTCGGGAGCAGTGGATCTGTTCAAATATGTTGATGACTGTGCGAAAGGTTACTACATGTGGACCACGTGAGATACATATGGTCCTGGACCATACGCGAACTGAGCGTGGAAAGCGTGTGGCGCATTGGTTAGGTTTTCCCCTGTAGTGTGTACATCAATTGGAATCACCGCGACTCTCAGATGTGAGTAATCGTTTGTTTGTGGTAGTCATCACGTAGACAACTTAATGACATGGTTTATGGCTTAATATGGAATGGTGATGCTTTACTCTAATTACTTGTTTGCAATTCTTGCTTGATTAGTTTAAATAGCAATGGTTAGTTATAATGATTTGAATATAGCTGGTTCATAAAAGCAAGTAATGGAAATAGCCTGATTAGAGCTAAAACTTGAAAGGTAAGGACCCACTCTTAGCGCGGGTTTGGCATAGCATAGAGTTCCTCCTATTTCGGCTTTGCATGCTAGGAGTCGGCTATTTATGGTCACGTTGATGGGTTAGTCTTGCTGAGCTTTAGTTGCTCAAGCTTTGCTTGTGAATTTAAATGTATGCAGAAATGCTTGAGTATTGCGACTGCTGTGGCAAATTGGTGTGGCCCAGTGGTGAGCCTGAGGACTGGGAGGAGACTTGAGAGCCTACCCCATGAGCAGCAGTTGAGGACTTCGCATCATAAGGCCGATGCTGGCCCTTGAATCATTGAGTGCTAGTATTTTGGTTCCGCTTCCGCTATATTTTAAACTTGAGCACTTCATTATCTATGTATTTCTTTTGTAACTCAAGAACTCATGTAATAATTCTTTATTCGGGCCATGTATGTGCTGTATTAAGCATCAATGCTTCGGTGTTGACAACTCATATGGATCTTGGTTAGGACTAACCATCATTGCTTAAGGGTGGGACGTCACAGCTGGTATCAGAGCCGTATGTGTACATTACGACACTGATGGCCATATTTTTGAAAACCTACGGTGAGGATACGCTTCAATGCCCGCATAAGGACTATAGTAGTCTTGACAGGTCGCAAGCTAACAGGGATTTACTTTCAGCAATTTACTTTTTGTAACGACGCACCTACGTCAAGGTAAGAAGGTAAGTATCCTCCTGCCGGGTGATGTGAATTCCGGACCTATTGCCTCAAGGCAAGGTTTGCTTGAGGCAGTTCCTATCGTCTGGTAGGGGCTGACGTCCATCGTGTGATGAGTCACAATCGTGTACCCAGGGCGAGTAGAGACCTGGGAATGTCTTGTGGCCACTTCCGCAAGACATGAATACGTTCTTGTGATGTATGCAGCGTTCTCCACGCAGCATTAAACGCGTGGGTGCCACTTGGGGGATAAGTGGTGATGTATGTCATATGTGTATATTATGCTCTTCTGCAGGTATGCTAACCACGATTGCGTAAGCTAGTTTCGCTACAACTGACTATGGGGATGAGTGCGACCACCACCGATTATACGTACGCCTTATATAATGGGCAAATTTTTCTTTTCGTGAGGAACATATAGGACCGACATACGTCATGATTTTGCATGTGCATTATTGAGTTGAACATGGAAAAAGAAATTGAAACCAATGTGAATTAACTCTGAATACGAAAATTGTAACACGTAAGGTTACTCAACTTCAACTGGCCATAATTTCCTTATTTGAGGTTTAAATTCTGAGTTCTACCCATCGTTAGAAAGGTTATGAAATTCTCTAGGGTTTTAGTATTCAGAGTTTTCCCTAGATTTCCATTGGAATTTGGTTTAAAGTTCAGATTTGTCCAAGTAGCTTAATCTGTCCAGATTGTTTTTCAGCAGCACCCCTCCCAACTTTCAGTGATCATAACTCCTGAACTGTTGGTCGGATGGGGGTGTATTTGTGCTTTCTTGAAAGGCCCCAAAATTATCTATTACTTTCGTATTGTGCATGTTTCCTGATTCTGCACCATTTGTAATCAGCAGAGTTTTGCGAGATCATCATCAGTCTAAACAGTATCTGAGTTAACGTTTTGTTGTCATCGTGGTTTATTTGGAGTTTTGGTTTGTTGTCTCTGTTCAATGGATGAAATGTTGATTTGTTTCTCCCTTGTTTTTGACAGATGGATGACTACCCCTACGCCACCCTCGGAGCTGACGGATGGTTCCATTGCGACGGGTTGCACCACCCCGGTTTTCCCACCTTGCTCCGGGATGTGTTGCACCACTTTGGCTACACGGGGCTTCCCACATACCGCGGCCGTCTGTACCATCAGTTCGGGCTGGGGCGCTACAAGATCCATGTGGATATTTTGGCTCACCCCACCGACCTAGCCATGACGGCTTGGTTTACCACGGCTCGAGGTGATGACCTTGATGACACTTTAGAGAGGGTTGTCCACTAGGCCCTCACGGAGTTCTGTGAGCGCCACCTACCGGTCCTCGGCGACATCGCCATCACCTTGCTCCCCGTTTGGAATGAGGGCAACGCGGTCTGGAGTGAGCGCATGGCCGCGTTGGTAACCCCGAGCTTTCGACCCACCATGCGGGTTGGCGTTTACAACACGCTACTCCCAGCACGTGAGCTCCCTGCTTCAGGAGGCCACCGTGACAGGCACTCACCTACGCCTCCGCCTGGAGGAGTATGCCGGCCAGGTGAAGGCCTAGAACCGCGCAGTCAAGGACATTCAAAAGGGCAACCGATAGCTCATTCAGAAGAACGCCTGTCTTGAGATGCGTGTTAAGGAGTTGAATGATGAGTTGATGAAGACTTATCACAACCATGACTTCAAGGCCGATGACCTCGACGACACCCGCACCCGACTGTAGCATGCTCAGAATGAGCTGACCACCACCCAGAGCTACGTCCACCACCTCGAGACCGAGCTGCACGAGAGAGACGAGCAGTTGGGGGTGAGTCAGGCTCAGGCCGCAGACTTGCAGCACGAGGTGGAGCACCTGTAGGAGTCGATCCCTCCAGAGTCCGAGGAGCCTGAGGAGCCCAAGGAGGACCCTGAAGAGATCGAGGGCATGTCTGGTGTGGAGGACGACTAGATTGTCCCTGTTGTTAGACTATTGAGGATCCTACGAGTTCCTCATATTCTTAGTCGGCCTTCTATTTTTGAGCTTGTAGCACTAGTAGCTAGAGCTAGTCTCTGGCATGAGGATGTGGTGGTTGTGGATGTAACCTAGGGTCTTTTATAAATGGATGTACTCGGGTGGACCACTGTTATGGTATTATAAAAACGTGTCTCAGCGTTGCTGTTTCTGAAAAATTTCAGCATGTCCGCTATGTTCCAATGCTCATAACTTCTTCATCGATTATCAGATATTGACCTATGAGTAACGAATGGAAAGCGTAAGAAGTTGTCTACGAGTTTTTTGTTGCAAGCTTTCTGAAATGGCGATGCCTCTGTGGTCAAAAATTCAGTTTTCCCAGATTGCTCCAGTCTGTCAGCACTGACTTACAACAGCTTCACTGATGTTCAAAAATTCATAACTCCTATAACTTTTATCATATCAGTCAGTGTAAATATCCGTTGGAAAGATGAGGAACTGCTCTACGTTTTTCATGTTTATGCTCAAACCTGATTCTGGTCGTAAGGACAGTAAAACCGGAAAAATGTCCTGAGTGTACGGTCAGAACAGAATTTATCGTTGTTTTCCGTTATTGTTGAGTTGTCACCTTTACCATCGTTTAAGTTTGCCTTATTACTGAGTTTGATTTCTAAGCTAATGGTAACGTGTTTGCATGATAGAATCGTGAACACTCACAACGGACGGGCTGGGGCCGATAGCACCCAAGGAAACGGAAACCCGCCTCCACTGCCAAGTTTGGATAAAGCGATCGCCACGATCCTCGAGTCCCGGGACGAGCAGACCGAGTTGCTATGTCAGCTCGTGGCCAACTCTGCTCGTGGTGGAAATGGGGCCAGGGATGCTCCCGCTCCCACTCTAACCACCTATGGCGACTTTGTGGCCACTCACCCGCCGCTCTTCACCGAGGCAGGAGAGCCTCTCGAGGCTGATCATTGGCTTCGGGTGATGGAGTCCATGTTTGGGCTCTTGCGCTATATCGAAGTACAGAAAACCCTCTTCACCGCGTAGTAGCTGTGTGGTGACGCTAGCGCGTGGTGGGCCAACTACACCACCACTCGCCCCGCGGACTACCAAGTGACGTGGGCTGAGTTCCTCAATACTTTCCGCGCCCACTGCATCCCAACAGGCGTGATGAGAAAGAAGCGCCAAGAGTTCATGTACCTAAAGCAGGGCGGAAGGTCCGTGCACGACTACTCCAAGCAGTTCAACCACCTGGCGTAGTATGTGCCAGACCAAGTGGACACGGATGAGAAGAAGAAGGACCGCTTCATGATCGGTCTCTCCACCAAGTTGTAGGAGCGCATGATGCTCAACACTAGAGGGGCATTTCTAGAGTTCGTCAGCAACATCATGATCACAGATGATGCAATCCGTGCCCACATGGAAACCAAGAAGAGGAAGGGTGTGGTAGCTCCATCTGGTAGTGCTCCTCTGAAGTACCAGATGGTGTATCACCACGGATCCACCTACCCACCCTGACAGCCACAGCAGCACTAGCGTCAGCCGCAGCAGTGGGCTCCCTGCCCACCTCAGCGTTAGCACCAGCGGGTAGCACCTAGGGCTCTACCTCCACCTCCGTCTGTGTTGTGCCTGCCTGCACCACCGACCGTTGGGGTTGCCTCCGGCCACACCTGCTTCAACTGTGGTCGCTTGGGCCACTTCTCTCGAGAGTGCACCGCGCCAAAGAGGAATGCCACGTAGGGCCACATCACTCATCCACCACGTGGTCTGCAGAGGGTGGCTATTGTGAAGACCGGCCACGTCAACTATACAACCATGGAGGATATTTCCGAGGGTGAGCAAGTCCTCGTGGGTATGTTTTCTCTAAATGGACATCCTGCTGTCGTTCTGTTCGATTCCGGTGCCACCCATGATTTCATCAGTAGGGCATGCACTCAAAGATGTCAGTTGAGCATTCATCACATAGACATCCCCTATCTAATTAATACTCCAGGAGGGAGGGTAGTCACCAAGCAAATAGTCATGCATACACCTCTCAACTTACCAGGAAAGCTTTATAAGCCCAGTTTGATCATTCTGGATGGTCAAGGGTTGGATATAATATTAGGCATGGGTTAGATGGAAGCACACAAGGCATTAGTTGACACTGCCACTCGAGTTGTATAATTGGACTCTCCAATCCATGGTATTCATATCCTCTAGCCATCATCAATCTCTGCGGCAACCCTTTCAGTTCACCATACTGCTACTCAGAATCTCGAGGACATTCCTGTGGCCTGCGAGTTTCCTGATGTCTTTTCAGAAGATCTGTCGGGTATGCCTCCGGATTGGGATGTAGAGTTCATCATTGAACTGCAGCTCGGTACCGCACTTATCTCCAGACGGCCATACAAGATGACACACAAGGAGCTAACCGAATTAAAGGTTCAATTGAACGAACTATTGGACAAGGGGTATGTCCATCCAAGTTCTTCACCTTGCGGTTGTCCAACACTGTTTGTGAAGAAGAAAGACCAATCCTTGAGGCTATGTGTTGACTACCGGTCTTTGAAAGCCGTCACCATCAAGAACAAATATCCATTGTCCCGCATCAACATTCTTTTTGATCAACTTGCCGGTGCAAAAGTCTTTTCTAAGGTCGATCTTCGTTCGGGTTATCATCAAATCAAGATCCGTCCGAAAGACGTTCCTAAGACCACTTTCTCTACCAGGTATGGGTTGTACGAGTATTTGGTTATGTCGTTTGGACTCACCAATGCTCCTGCACATTTTATGTACATGATGAACTCTGTATTCATGCCAAAGTTGGACAAGTTTGTCGTGATCTTCATTGACGATATCTTGATTTATTCCAAGAGTTAAGAAGAGCATGCACGGCATCTCCGTGTTTTTTTGCAACGACTTCGGGACCATCAACTTTATGCCAAATTCAGCAAGTGTGCTTTCTGGCTGAAGAAAGTTCCTTTTCTTGGACATATCATCTCTGCTATGGGGATCGCAGTTGACCCAGGCAAGATTCAAGAAGTGCTTAATTAGAAGTCTCCAAGATCGATAACGCAAATCCATAGTTTCCTCAGATTAGCGGGATATTATCGTTGATTCATCCCTAACTTCTCCAAGATCACCAAGCCAATGATGAAACTCTTAGAGAAGGAAGCCAAATTCAAGTGGAGCCCGCAATGTGAAGAAATCTTTCTCACTTTGAAGAAGCTCCTCACTACTGCACCGGTGTTGGCTCAATCTGACATCGAGAAGCCATTTGATGTGTATTGTGATGTAGCTAGCACGGGCATTGGAGGAGTATTGATTCAAGATAGTCGTGCAATTGCTTATGCTTCACGATAGCTTCAATGCCATGAAGAGCACTACCCCACCCATGACCTAGAGCTCTTGACTGTCGTTCATACCTTGAAAGTCTGGAAGCACTATCTGTTGGGTAATCTAGTGCATATCTACACTGATCATAAGAGCATGAAGTGTCTTTTCACTCAGCCTGATTTGAACATGAGGCAGCGAAGATGGCTAGAAATGATCAAGGATTATGAGTTGAAAGTCCATTAGCATCCTGGCAAGGCCAATGTGGTTGCGGATGCCCTAAGCCACAAATATAGATGCAACTATCTCACAATCCAGTCTCACTTTTCCTGTTGTGATCCTGATGAACTGAGTCTTTGAGTTGTTCCACATGGCAGATTGAACAACATAGCTCTCATTCCATCCATCAAAGAAGATGTCATTGCCACCCAAAGAACGGACGTTGGAATGGGTCATCTCCGACGAAGATTAGAGTTGGGTGAAGCTCAATGCTTCTGATAAGATGCCGATGGAGTTCTATGGTTCAAGGACCGCCTTGTGATTCCGAAGGACTTTGACCTTTGTCGCAAGATCATGGATGAGGCCCACTGCTCATGATATTCTATCCATCTGGGAACCAACAAGATGTATCAAGATCTGAAGAAGAATTTTTGGTGGATAAGAATGAAGCGAGAGATAGCAAAGTATGCGTCCAAGTGTGACACCTGTCAAAGAGTCAAGGCCGATCATTTAAGACCCACTGGAAACCTGCAACCCTTGAGAATTCCTGAGTGGAAATGAGAAAACATCTGCATGGACTTCATTGTGGGTTTGCCTCACACCTCATGTGGGTATAACTCGATATGGGTCATCGGGGACCGCTTGACTAAGTCGGCCCACTTCATATCCATATCCACTACATACAGAGTCAGACAGTTTGTTGAGCTCTACATAGCACATATTTCCGCTATCACGGCATCCCGAGGACCATCATCTCCGATAGAGGGTCTATCTTTGTTGCTCTCTTTTGGGAGCAACTACATGAGTGTTTGGACACTCATCTCATTCGAAGCTTAGTGTATCACCCCCAGACTGACGAACAGACTGAGCGAGTCAATCAAATCATTGAAGATATACTTCGTTCTTGTGTTCTGATGGATGGTCTAAAATGGGACAAGCACCTTCCACTAGCTGAGTTCTCATATAACAATAGTTATCAAGAGAGCATCAAAATGTCACCTTTTGAAGCACTCTAAGGATGACCCTGCTGCACACCACTGAGTTGTTCTGAGTCTGGTGAAAGGGTTATCTTTGGTCCAGACATTGTGACAGAGGCAGAAGAGAAGGTGAAGTAAATCCAAGCAAACATCCTAGCCGCCCAATCGCGTCAGAAGAGCTATGCCGACAAGAGACGCATACCCTTAGAGTTTGAAGTGGGTGATCACGTATACCTTTAAGTCTCCCCAATGAAAGGTGTGCGCCGCTTCGGTATCAAAGGAAAGCTGGCTCCCCGCTACATCGGTCTGTATCCTATCATCGACAAGTACGTGCCAACATCTTATCAAGTGGAGTTACCAGCAAAGCTAGTGGGAGTGCATAATGTGTTTTATGTCTCCCAACTCAAAAGATGTCTGAAGCCTCTGGTTGATGTTGTTATAGAAGACACCATCCCATTAGAACCTGATTTGACATACAAGGCATATCCCATCAAGGTGCTCTACCAACAAGACTGAGTCACACGCAACAAGACTACCCAGTTCTACAAGATCCAATGGAATGATCACTCTGAAGATGAAGCCATATGGGAATATGAGGAATTCCTACGATCCAACTACCCCGAATTTCTTCCATCGAGGTAACCACCCAACCCCCGCTCCCTTTTATGCATTCACCTCAAACCTCGG
>VSTD030002492.1:0-11775 GCA_008808055.3 Sporobolus alterniflorus
CCGATATGATCTTGGGAGACAAACCCCCTCATTTCTGAGGTGGTTCTGTCACAACGAGACTCCCCAAGAAGGAAACAAAAATCATGGGTCGGCAAAGGCAAAATCCACGAGGAGTGAAACCTGAATTTCACAATGGTGACGGCGGCCTAACTACGCGCACAGATTCTCAATGCTGAAAAGGAGAATAGGAACGTGACTCAGTGGCACGAGAAAAATCACCAAGAACTATACTTCGGTAGACTCCATCGAACAGAAAAGGTAGAGGGAATTAGATCTAAAACATGAACAGCTCAACAAAAAGCAAGGTGATTTCTCCATACAAGTCGAAGAAGATTTCATACAATCACGGAGGTCACCACCCTCTCTCCCTTATTTGATTGAAAACTAAAATTGGTACTTGGCTCACTCCTAATCTAGGAAATACAAAATGAAGCTAGAGAAGTGGCAAGAAACCCCATCCCTCTAGGGTCCTATTTATAGACCTAAGCAAAAGACTAAAATACTACTATGCTCCTATGGCTTAATACATAAAAATGATAAAGTAGGGGTAGCAGGATCCAACACAGCCAATCGCATCAACCCGTCCGTCTTCAACTTGATCCCGACGCAACCTCCGTGATGGTGCCATGTGCACCACCCACCATCGCGCCTCCACTAGTCTTGAGGCCAGACTTGAAAACCCTAGCGCAACTTGCTTCTTGGTGAAGCAAGCCGCCAGATCTCAACGCGAAGCAAACCGAAGCCTGTTTGGTTTTGAGGCACAAACCAAGAAACCATCGTGGTGATTTTGAGGTCCAAATCACCAAACCAGAGCTTCTGGTTTTGAGGTCCAAACCGAGAAACCTGAGCCATCGGTTTTAAGGCCAAACCGAAGAAAATCGTCGCCACCGATTTTGATGCCAAACTAGAGAAAACCGTCCCAGTGATTTTGAGGTCAAACCACTCAAAAACCGTCGACCTTGGTCTTGAGGCTCAATTAAGAAACCTACGCTCCTCGTCTCCACGTGCATGGTGTAGACCGCACATAGCACCACTCGACCTCTCGATCACCCGGCCACTGAGTAGCCGACCTGTGTGACCATCTGCAGTCCTCTGCATCAGGTCTCCTACTCCTGCCATGATCCTCGTCGCTGCACGCCATGCCGCACTTGCCACCTGCACACCACGAGACAAGCAGACACGATTCTCCAAATGAAATAGAGATAAAGGTAAAACTACCAAAATGTCTTGGATTTGAATTCAAACCTCGGCAAGTCAATGACCCATCACAATCAAAACAAGGAACTGACCACTTGGTTTCTCAATCTCCCCCTTGATGAGTCCATTGACAATAAAAGCATAAAGTTTGAATCTCGAATCCTATACCCCATAAAGCACAACTAGAAGACCAGAAGCCAATGAAAAGCTCGAGAAGGTCATCTAGAAGAAGGAAAAGCCACAAGACCAATAAAAGACATGAAAAGCAGTAAACCAAGCCAAACTGGCAACGAAGAGCTAAGAAAAGCTCAAAAGCACAAAAAGCTCACAAACTCAAAACTCCCCCTGAATCAACTCCCCTAACACTCTCAATGTAAGCCCTCCCCCTTAGATAGACATTATCATGTTTCTTCTCTCAACCATCTTGTTAGCAAAGAGTTCAACCAACTTTATGTCCATACTCTCCCCCTTTGGCAATGAACTCATCAAAAACAAACCGAGAGAAGAACGTGGTGCTATGCATGAGATCCAAAATTAGGGTGCTTCACATGACATACAAGCAAGTATTTGTGCAATTATACACCATCAACATGCCAAAACTTGCAAAACAAGAGTGAATCCTCACAAAGAAACCATAACAGGATAACAAGCTAGTAGCCCTGAGCTAACATAAGCATGAAGTGAATAAACAAGTTAAGCAAGCTACCACAAGCATAAGACTCCTATCTCAATCAAAACAAGCATATAAACTCGCTAGACATCATCTCAATAAGAGCAACAAACGTTCAGGATAGCGTGCTTTGCCAAACGCTCACATATGCAACTAAGAATTCAGTTTGTACAAGTGACTAAATAAGCAAGTGAATAAGCAATTAAGTTCCAATTTACTCATTTTAAGTCCTCAAGTGATCTCTAGACCGCGCGAAGGGTCGCATGACTGGGTACGACAAACACACCGGAGCTTTGAGACCACTGTATTGGACATTTCTCAAATGACCTCTAGACTGCGCGGAAGATTGCATGACTGGGTATGTCCAACACCCCGGAGCTTCAAGATCACTGTATTGGAATACTCATTAAACATAGAATATAAACTAAATTTTAGGCAAGTTTAAAACAAAAGACAAAAGAGCATGCCTTTGTGGCTCAAGAGGCACACACCTCTCCAAAGTCACGTCATGAGCTAAACATTTGGCAAAGGATTTCACTTCTCAAAGTGAAGTTGCCCAAATCAAGACTTATCCTGCAAGTCACAAGTCAAGTCTCAAAAGAGATAAAAACACTTATACAAGTGGTGAACAAGAGCAATTAATTGAGTTGCCAAGTTTTAACATGTGCTCAACATTGCAATCATAGCAGGTTACCTAGCATGGTCTAGCAAAATGGTCCATATCTCATTACTACTCATCCTAGCACAGTGATAAGCATAATTAAGAGAATACAAGCTAGTATAACAGGTGAATCAAAATGACTTAGGTGAGTATGAAGAAAATGCAAGAGAAAAGCAAAATATACAAATATACAAGATAAAGCACACGCTCCCCGTCAAACCAAGCCATAAGGATGGTAAACACCAAATTCCAAACTCAAGAGGGCAGCAATCAAAACACATGGTTTCTCAATGGCAAAAACCATACTCCCCTTGGAACCCAGGCAATAAAACAAGCTCCTCCTCAAACCAAGGCAAATCAAACCAAGCGCCAAACTCAATAAAAGACACCAACTCCCCCTGAAGTGGAGAACAAAAGGTTTTATCAATTGAGCTTAGACAAACCTCAAGACAAGCATAGGCTACTTAAATAACAAAGCAAGTCAAAGCAAATATGGCCTAGGCACAAATGCCACAAGAGCGAGAATAATCATCAACGATCACAAGCACAAACCATATGTCACCCACAAACAAGGAAGGCTCACTGGACATGTGCCACAATAGGAAAAATGTGGACCACCACAACAACTCATCTCATAGCAGGGGTAGAAACCATCCAACTGAAGGTCATGCCTACATGGGAAATGAACACCATGATGAAGCAAGTATGGGTCGCAACCAAAGCATTGACATGAAACCTCTTTCTCTCTTTTGAACCAAGACCATATGAACAATGATCAAGTCCATAGAAGAGAAAACAAGGAGAATAATCAATGAACTCATTATGGAATAGATCTCAACAAACTTCGCCCACACAAGAAGCAAGATGTAAGATAGAGCAATTATAATACATGCTATGAGATCAAGTGAGCACATGGACAAATTCCACATTATAAATAAGCGTAGGAGAGAGTGTATGAGAACGCTCACATTGTATGTGAAGATGTCACAATACAACACAGAGAATCAAAGTCTATAAACAAGGATATGAAGAACCACCCGTATCTCGATCACTCCAAGCAAAAGATCGAGATCATCAAAGCTCATATTCTCCATCACAAAACCTCCATCCTACATGTGATGAGAGAGAGAGAGAGAGAGATGTTTGAGTCTTGGATCCTAAAGGGTTAGTCGGTAAATACTTGGAAACTCAAGACTTAGATACAACACAAATGTACTCAACTTATCATGAGGGTTAGCAAGATGTAGAATTTGGTTCAAAAATGAAGTATTTGAGCCCCCCTTAGAAATATGCCAAAATATTAACTTGTGGAAAAGGATGAGGCAATCATTAGAAAAATGACGAGAATCTCTAAAGGAAACAACATGGAAGAACCAATAGAAGCATCACAAGGACAAAGGCATGGACAAACAAAAGAAGCTCTAGAAGCATGTCCAAGAACTCATCCTAACCCATAAGACAAGGAGTCAAGAAATCCATCAATAAGCCGAAATCTCATGTTGGGCTCACAAGTGTTCATGTTATGAGAAAAAGCTATGACCACTTAATGAGACAAGTATAGAGAAAGGTCACAAGGCAAATTCCCATGAAAAAACATGGGAGTGAGGTTGGAGAACCATTTAGCAACTCTGGTCATGTGTCGAGAGCAACCGGAATCCATCAACCACATGTTCTCCAATCCTCCGTCCATCACTACATAGGATGAGAAGAAGTCAATGGCTCAATGCTGGGGTTAGTGAGATAAATCTTAGGAATCCAGCACTTAACCATGTGACCAGAAGATGTTATCACAGTCCTTTGCACCTCACCATTTGGCTGAGTGGGATGTGAGCCACGATGGGGAAAATATGAGCCGTCCAAGTGTCTCAGCTCAAATTGAGTGTGAGACCCTCCAGCAGAAAAAATAGGCATACGCGGGAAACGATCATCACGATGAGGACATGTGCCATAACCGAAGCGTCTAGGCTCAAAGCGGTTCTCTCATGAACCAAAATTATATGAGCGATGGTTAGGCCCATATTGAACTGAGGCAAAGTATGAGAAGAAGTGTGTGGCAAAACGCGAGAGAAAGAGCGAGGCAGAAAATCAGAAAACTCATCACGATATGAGTTTCTGGCATAATCAAATCGCCTCCTCTCAATCCTCTTGCATCGGAAGCAAAAATCATGCAAGTGACCCACACGGCCATAAAACGTGTAAACAAAGGCTTCCTCTCTTGGCTTGAGGATTTCTTTCCTCACTTCTCTCTTAGGGTTGAAGGCAGGCTTTGGGTTGGATGGGTAGTGAGCTTTGGTGGATTTGATTGTTTTCTCCTCTTGGTGGTAGGTGGAGCTGGGAATGAACTTGGAAGCACTCTTCTCACCCTTATCCTCACACATCTCAAAACCAACACCCAGTTTGTATGTGGATTTGGTTGCACACTCCGCAACCCTACTCAAATTATCCTCAACCATCTTCTCACTCAAAACGGTCTTCTCAAGACATGCAGTCAGATAGGCAACCTCCTGCTGATGCTCAGTGTTCTCTTTGATAACATGGAAAAGCTTACCCTTGAGAGAGCCACATAGTTCGCACGGAGGGGATAAGACACTGTAGCGAGAAGCATGATCAAGTATGTGCTTAAGATCTTTAATCTCAACGGCAGAAGCCTCCAAATCAGATCTAAGCACAGGACAGCTAGTGCAAGCACCAAGCAGTCTGGAACGAGCTTTGAGCTCTCTGAGTTCCAATCTGGCACCATCAAGCAACCTACGGTGACGGTGGCCTAACTGCGCGCATAGAATCTCAACGCTGAAAAGGAGAACAAGAACGCAACTCAGTGGCATGAGAAAAATCACCAAGAACTATGCTTCGGTCGACTCCATCGAACAGAAAAGATAGAGGGAATTAGATCCAAAACATGAATAGCTCAACAAAAAGCAAGGTGATTTCTCCATACAAGTCGAAGAAGATTTCATACAATCACGAAGGTCACCATCCTCCCTCCCTCATTTGATTGGAAACTAAAATTGGTTCTTGGTTCATTCCTAATATAGGAAATACGAAATGAAACTAGAGAAGTGGCAAGGAGCCCCATCCCTCTAGGGTCCTATTTATAGGCCCAAGCAAAAGACTAAAAGACTACTATGCCCCTAGGGACTAATATATAGAAAATATTAAAGTAGGGGTAGCAGGGTCTGACGCAGTCCGTCGCATCGACCCGTTCATATTCAACTTGATCCCGACGCAACCTTTGCGATGGTACCATATACACCACCCGTCGTCGCGCCTCCGCTAGTCTTGAGGTCAGACTAGAAAACCGTAGCGCGACTTGCTTCTAGGTAAACTAAGCCACCAAATCTCGACGTGTGTCCCGCACTGTCATCCCTCCGTTGATTTTGTGGCGCAACCGACAAATCGAAGTCTGCATGGTTTTGAGGCCCAAACCAAGAAACTGTTGTGATGATTTTGAGGCTCAAATCACCAAACCGGAGTTACCAGTTTTGAGGTCCAAACTGGAAAACCTGAGCCACCGGTTTTAAGGCCAAACGAGAGAAAATCGTTGCCACTGGTTTTGATGCCAAACTGGAGAAAACCGTCCCAGTGATTTTGAGGTCAAACCACTAAAAAACCGTCGACCTTGGTCTTGAGGCTCAACTAAGAAACCCACGCTCATCGTCTCCACGTGCATGGTGTAGACCGCACATAGCACCACTCGATCGCCCGGCCACTGAGTAGCCGACCTGTGTGACCATCTGCAGTCCTCTGCATCGGGTCTCCTACTCCTGCCACGATCCTCATCACTGCATACCATGCCGCACCTGCCACCTGCACACCACGAGACAAGCAAACGCGATTCTTCAAATGAAATAGAGATAAAGGTAAAACTATCAAAATGTCTTGGATTCGAATTCAAACCTCGGCAAGTCAATGACCCATCACAATCAAATCAAGGAACTGACCACTTGGTTTCTCATCGGTGTCCTCCATGTAAAAGTTAGTTTTTAACCGTACTCAAATGTGCTCCTTTGTCAAAATATAACATGAAAACATATTTTTAGTAAACCTCAAAGTGTTCTATGTAAAGTAGAACAAATGATTGTAGTTTTCTGAAAACTACGTAGCACGAATTGAATTGTTTTGAAACACAAGGACTTTTTTTTGCAAAATCCAATAGCATGATTGCTAGTCATATGAACCAAGTGCATGCCCTTCACCGTGGACCGGGCAAGAAATGTGCGTCGCAGGTCATCGGCTCCCTTTGACCGGGCTGCTTCGACAAGATATCTAGCCAGAAGGGAATGGGGAAGGAGCTAAGGCCTTAGGGGAGCTAACCAGCACCGGATTGAGGCAGAAGCTATAAGCATTGAAGGCTCTGCGGTGAGTATTAGTCGTGGCGGCTTGGCCGTCGACGTCGTTCCGATGGGTGAACCGTGAAGAATGGCGAATGGTGGTGGCAGGAGGTGCGGTGTGGAGAGTTCGGTCCTGTGAAGCCATTTTATATGTAAGGGGTGGGTGCTGCGGTGATTCTTGGAATTGGAGTAGCGACGACAGTGGTGAATGAATGTCACGTTAAATTGCTTTGATTGTCATCTGTGGAGGAGCTCGAACAGATTGGAATCATCTGGGACGGTGGCTGTTGGAGTTTCTGTAGGGGAGCCAAGGAATCCGAAGGCTGCGGAGGAAGGGAATTGTTGTGGCTTTCAACAGCGGCGGCGGGGCGGGGTGACCTCTGCTTCGGAAATGAACACGACAAAGAGAAATGGAAGTTGATGTGTACACTGTGCATGTACAGAGAATTCATTTAATGACCCCATAGTGGGTTACCTCTATATAGTTAGAGTGGATTCTCATTGGAAGCCATTTCGATTCCGTTAAAAGATGTTTGTTTTGACCTCCTCCACAATCGTCAAATCCTCACATACTCAACCCTGAAACACACCCTCCCCCCACCGAAATCACATCCATACCGTCGCTATTGTCTCCCTCATTCATCGTCTCATGACTCACGAGCATTGCCGTTGAGCGAGTGCTACCACCGGTACATGCCTCCCTCCCACCTCCCCTCGCTCTCTCTCTCACTCTCACTCTCACTCTCACTCTCACTCCCCCCTCCCTAAATCCCCTTCTCTCTATTAATAAAGATTTGTTCGATGTTGTGGTACAAGATCTGCAAAAGGTGGAGCAGAGGAAGAAGAGGAACAAGGGAATTGTAACATCCTAGGATTCAAACTCATGTAATCACACTCTAATCGTGGATGTAATTCAGTGTTTGAATCAAATTGGCACAAATTCAATCAAATTCTATTTGAATTCAAAGACTAGAACTAAATTCTATTTTTCATTTGAATTCCATTGACCTTTGGTAAAAGTGTTCAATACAAAAGTTGTGCCAAATACCCTAATCTATCTCTAGAAATTTTCCTATTTTTCTAAGGTCCCTAAGTATTAATCGCACTATAATAGGCGATGTAATTCAGTGTCTGAATCAAATTGGCACAAATTCAATCAATTGTATTTGAATTCAAATACCAGAACTGAATTCTATTTTTCATTTGAATTTCATTGACCTTTGGTCCAAGTGTTCAATACAAAAGTTGTGCCAAATACCCTAAACTATCTCTAAAAAATTTTCATATTTTTTTGTGTTCCCTAAGTATTTTTTTCGAATTTCTATTGACTTCTATGTTGATTAGAAATTCATTTCAGAATAAACAAAATCCTTTTCCTTAACGGGCCAGACCCGACCCGGCCTGACCCAATAGCACCAAAAGCCGACCGATCCATTACCGACGCCCTCTCCATGCCACTGCCGTGTGGGCCACATGCCTGGCATGGCCCACCCATCGACCATCGTCATCTCTGCGTGGGGTCTGCATGTCAGGAAATCTTCCCAAATTCTTCCCCACGTCGGTCCCTCACCACTGCCACGCTCAGGCGCCGACTGCCCATGCAAGTCTCGGCCACGCCGTGCCCTTGCTCAAGTCCACTTGTCCTCATGCTAAGATGGCTGCTCATGAGAGCCCACCCCTGCCAGCGCTGTCGTCCGCCTGTCACTACCGCTGCTGCCTATTGGCCAACGCTACGACGCTGCATCCACTGCTCAGTCCAGCCTTAAAGCCAACGATCCCTGCAGACTGGCATGATCTCCAAATCACTGTTGCCCTGCCAGCCTTGCTGTGTGCCTCGCTTGCCATACGCATCGCGTGCCATTGGCGCTTGCTGTAGCACCGACCCCACGCCTGTGTGCCGATCCACCCATTTTTCTTCCGTGCGAGCGCTCTTATAAAGAGGCTTGCATATTGTCCAAGAGCCCCCTGTTGGCTGTCATTCTCCTCCCCGGTAACTCACGCCACCGTGGTCCTCTGTTTCGGCCGCTGCCGCTCGCCGGTGCCAGCATGCCTCACCACTTCCCCGCCTCCGTGCACAGGTCCTGAGGAACCCCCGCACACCAGAGAAGCTCGTGGACTTGTCAGACTTGCACCTTCTTCACTGGTAAGCCGTGCCACCGTGTTCTGATTTCAGCCGCCACCGCACGCCGTCATTGACCCGTCTCACCATTACTTTTCCACAGCATGCAGGTCCCAAAGGAGCTCCTCGGTGAGGAGCAACTCGCTAACAACCTTGCATCATCCGTCCTTCACCAGAGCGCTGCCGCATCAGAGTCGTGCCACCACCACAATCCCCTACTCGGTGAGCTGCTGCGTCGACCATGTCTCATCCTCCTTGTTGTGTTGCAGTGAGATCTTGATATCTTCTCGATCATGTAGGTCTACGCCGGAACCTGCCCGGACCTTCCCACCGCCACCACGACAACCCGTTGCCGCTGGTGAGCCGCCCTTCTACGTCGTTCCTCTCTTTCGATGCGAGTTGATCTATTTTGTGTTGCCAGGTGGGTGCACCAAGGAGCGGGGGAACCCTCTGTTGTGCACCTCATCACCGGTTGGGCCATCTCCGCTCACCGCTGGCCACACCAAGTGGTGGTTGTGCGCTCATACTTGAGCACCGAACCGCGTCACGCACGCTCTGTGCGATGTTGTGGGCGCGCCTGGTGGGTTAGCCCAGTCACTCACGGGCCAAGCGAGTCAAGCTGTGCGCCGCTCCTGGCTAGCCCGCGAGGCTATTGTTGGCCTGGGCCACGGCAGGCCGCGTGGCCAGTTTTGGCCAGTTGGCCGGGTTTTAAATGAAATTACTTTCCCATTTCAGTTCGGTTTAAATTCAAGTTTAAACTTGGAAAATTTATATCTTTCTATTTAGAGCTCCAAAAATCATGAGACTAGTTCTGTTGGATTTGTATTTTCATGATCTATCCATGAAAATTATTGAATAGAACAGTATCATATAATTTGAATAGGTTTCCTTTGTTTCTTGAATCAAACTCATTTAATTAATTCAATGTGCGTATCATTACATGTAGGACCTGTTGTCATTGGCGTCTTTCTACAGTAGTAGGAGGTCATGTCGGAGAAGCTTGGGGGATAGCAAACACCAAGCACTGTAGAGAGTAACACCCCTTTCGAGCAAGACAAGCCCCGGTGCATATAGTACCTATAGAATTGAAAAATGTGTCTTGCTTTACTTCATATGCATGTGTTGATTGTGCATTACATATAAGGTTCTTGGATGATGGTGATAGGTTGCATGGTAGTACCCTTCTGTATATTATCCTTGTTGTAGATGTATTACCTTTATATGACTAGATGTGCTATGCTAAGTTGATAGCCACCGGTAGTGAAAGTGCATCTAGGCCCTCGTGTGAGTTTTGGAAGATTGATGACCAACAATTAGAGGTCTAACATTATGTTAAGAGTTTTATAGAGTATCACATTGAAAAAGGCAATACAGACGTGCAATTAAAATTTATATGGCCTACAATGAAGAAAAAGGAAAAAAGTCACGAAGGCCTTTGAGGATTAGGGAGCTTTAATTTTATTTGTGTCCTAGAAGCTCTGTACTATCAAGGGGATGCATTGGGTGAGTTGATGAAGTCCAAATCATCGAAAATACATTTAAAATCAACTTTCCAGAAAACTAAACATATCCGGTCTCCTAACTAGGTTCCAGTAAACAAAACCGGACATGTTCGGCCCTCAACTCGGACATGTCCAATCCACTCAGATTTCCTTAGTTGTCCGGACTTATCTGGGTCTGTTGCCAGATTCCAGTAAGCCCAATCGGACATGTCCGGCTCCTGGACTGGACATGTCCGGTCATCTCTATCTTCGCAGTGGCTAAATCCTTTATTGAACTTATCCGGCCAGGTAACCGGGCTACAGTAACTATTTTCAAACATATCCGGTCTCTGGACCGGACATGTTCGGCCTCCTTGAATCAACCTGGGTTATGCCCAGACACCGGACATGTCCGATGCCAAGACTAGGTTCTAGTAACAATTTACGAGCATGTCCAGCCCCCACCCCGAACATGTTCAGTTCTCTGACACCCTAACAGAAAGATTCCTTTTGGGGGTTATAAAAGGAGCCTCACACCTCCTTAAATCAGTTGGCCACTCCACTGTTAAACACCTTGCACCAACATTTCTTGGGCTCAAAACTCGCTCTCCTTCAAGCTTCACTCCAATCCAAACTTCCTATGTGAGATTTGAGACATCCTTTTGAGTGACCCTCTCAATCTTCAAGTTAAGCACTTCACCGATGATCTCCGTGTGTTCATTACTCTTGGGGACTTGTCCCCTAGATGGACTAGGTGTAGTCCGGGAGTCATCAAGATTGTGGTGAACCTCAGAAAGTTTGTATTGCCCTCTTATTCGTGCAGATTTGATAGTGGAAAACTGAAGTAGATCTTGGTGATCGTTCAATGAGGTTTGAGGTCGAGAGAGACCCAACTCTTTGTGGGCACCTCAACAGAGATGTAGGCAACCTTTATGGTTAGCTGAACTTCGGGACAAATCTTGTATCTCTTGTGCATGCTTGCTTTGATTTTATTATTGTTCTTTCTTACAGTTTGACCTAACCCTAGGTGTGATTCCTAGTGAATAGGTTGCATCTAGTTGTTTCACTAATTTCTATATGCTCTATAGTATATTGCTTATTAGTCGTAAGCTTATCGGGCTCTTAATTCATCATCTTGGTGCTCGATCTACTTTTTTGTTGTGTGTTATCCTGATTAACCAGACATATCCGATGTCTGTCGGACATATCTACCTATAGGCCAGATATATCGGGTCCCTCCTGATTTAACATGTTTAAATTAGTGGAGTTTTAGGTTTGATTGCCTATTCCCCCCCCCCCCCCTCTAGGAAACTTTC
>VSTD030002493.1:0-11774 GCA_008808055.3 Sporobolus alterniflorus
GATGGGATGAGACGTACATAGTGGCGTCAGTTTTATAGGCGCAGCGGGTGACAGTGTGATGATTCATTTCCCCAGAAAAAGATGCCTTTCTATTTCAACCACCCGCATGATCCAGACACGGGATCGAGAAGCTGAAAAGTTGAGAGTTTAAAAGATTTTGAAGCCTACAGCGTCCTCAAGAAGGAATTGGTGTCCAATGGACAAAAGAGTTATCAATACAATTGGCACGGTTATTTGCCCAAAGTGTGAAAGCAAGCTGGCATGGTGACCTGATCGCGCAATCGATAGCAGTGCCGATCGGCTTTAGTCAAAATCCAGCGTCCGATCAGAAGTTATCAAGAAGTAAAACATGTTGAGTTGAGTCTTACATTGATGATCGACACCGATCAGCATTTATTGTGTGCCCGATTAAGTTAAAACTGATGAGGTGTAAAGGTTGGAATGGGTTGAATCAGCTTTGACAATACTCATTGTAGAAGAGTTCGCAGATGCTGAAGATCACGTCAAAAAGACTTTAGCATATATCATTGAAGTTAGAACAATCACGACAGAAGAATAATATAATTTCATATCAGCAAAAGATCCAAATTTCATTGACTTTGGATTGAAGAGAACTCCTATTACAATCTACTTGAAGCCTAATGTTATAACAAGGACATAACAGAAATAGATAAAACTATGAAGGCATGAAGGGCATCAAAGAAAGCAATGATTCAGTGTCACCATCCCAACTCCTCTGCACAAAAGAGCAAGAAGGGTAGTAGCACTGAACATAGCTCTCTTTGAAGCAGACCTGCCACAGGAGCCATTCTTGGCGCGGTAGCCTAAGGTGCGCTGGCTTTGTCTCCACCACCACTGCTCTTGCCTGTGTCCGAACCTGAGGCCAGACCGTCATTACTCTCATTTGGCATTGCCTCGGGGCCTTCATCAGCGTTAGCTGGGGAGGCAACTAGAGTAGAAGGCTTCACAACAGCACCAGAAGGCGTGGCCTTGGCATCAACGGCCGTCTCCTCACGTGCCTCCTCTTCTTCATCGGAGTTGCTGAGGATGATGACCTTACCATCGCTGGGCGGTCCTAGAAGAGCACGGTTGAGTTCGCCATAGAGACGTTGGGTGAGCTCAAAGTTGCGAGAAGTGTCAGGGATGGGATCTTCCTCATCTGAAGATGAAGATAGATCCACCATTGGAGCCTTCCCGGAGCCCCCTCCCTCCCTTGCTCAAACACTGGTGAGCGAGGGTGGTGAGAGGATACCTCCAATGGGGATCCTAGCGGTGGTGGAGACCCAGACGGCGCCAGTGGTAGAGTCTTGGTGTTGCTGGGAGCAGGACTTCCCTCCGCGGAGGGAGAGCGCTCTCGCTTGATGCCTCTCTTGTCCTCCATCGTTAGAAAGAAGAGAGCAAGAGAGAGAAACGCTAAGCAAGAAGGCAAAGAAAAGAAATACGAGATGGTTCCCAACGGGGAATGAAGGAGATATTTATAGCCTGGGTGGCGTCACGCCGCTACAGTAACTAGTGTCATTTCATTTCTTGTGCCAGCAATCAATAGCAACACTTTGAAAACTGTGCATCATGCACCGATTATCCAGATGATCAAGTAAACTGTCAAACTACTCAGGAAAAGTACACAGAGACATGACAGTCGTGTAGCTTTCAACACGTGTTGCAGACTCATCAAGGTGTATAGAACACATCATCAACCCACTGCAGCATCGAGTAAAGATTAACAAAAGAGTCAAGATTGAAGATAGTAAGAAGCCGATTAGCAGATCCCAGTGCGTAAGGACAGGTTCAACTAAGGTGTCCGATCAGTGAATGTCGATCAGTCGATAGCCTGATCAGGAACCAAAGTTGTCTAGTTTGACGACATGTTTAGGAGATATTGATGATACCACAAATATCCACCTAGCCTAGGGACCTAGCAGCTGCATCGGCCCATGAGGAAAGATGTGACCAAGTGAAGAGTCCTGATCGGGTGCGTGTTTATAGGGATTATAACAGAAATTGAAAACTGCCATATCTATAAGGCGGTTCTCTAGACTATAAAAGTAGTAGCCCGTAATTATCTAGGGTAACCAAAATTTTCCACAACATAATACAGCAATACTAGACGTATGCCTATTACTCTTCGAGAGGGCATGAACCAGTCTAAATCTTGTCGTGTTCTTCCTTGAGATTGATCTTGCGTAGTCATGCTTCTCCCGATCCTCATCACAAATATCTGATGACACAACGTCGACAGAAATGCTGCTTACTTAGGATTACTTTTATCTGATGCATGAATTCCCACTATCTTCCAGTAACATTTTTGGCTAATTTGAATAGTTTTGTACATGAAAATACAGATTTGTTAGTGCTACTTTTTCCATCTGCTATGCTCTTGATGACAGCATTGAGTCATGTGGAAATCCGGTTTCTTATTATATAGTACACATGTGGATTTCTTTTGTAGTTGTTCATCGATTGGTAATTGCATGTTATGAATCTCATTTCTGCACAGTTCATTTATCACTATTTAGTGCATATGTAATTTGTTCTGAGCTTGTATTTGGCTTCAGGCAGGATCGTCTTACAACATCTATTTGCCCATATTAGAAAAATATAGACATCATGCCATGCAATTTTGAGCCTATTACCATTGTTACAATTCCGATTCTTCTGTTAAGGGTATAATAGTCAAGGTTATTATTATAATATTAGTCTAGGGTTTCTCTCATGTACCCAATATATAGTCCCTTATTGGGTCTCAATACAATCATCTATTCAGCCATCTATTATTCCTATAACATGGAATAAGAGCTAGGTTTACATTATTGGTCACCATCATGACCCTTTTTTTGGCACCGCCGTCCTTCATGCGACACTGCTATCCTTGCCCCCACACAATGTCGTCGTGCCTCCAATCACACTCTAGCACATCTCATCCGTCAATCACCACGAGAATCACCATCTGGTGTGTTTCCCTTCGTCATTCATCGATTCACCGTGAGCCTCATCAAGATCCAATCGACACGGCCCAGCTTCCTCTCTAGGCGCCGGCTCGGCAGGAGCAGGTGGCCGCCAATTTGCCATGTCGTGATCCAGAAGGGGTGCCATATGGGGTCTTTGTCACCCTTCATCATCGCGCATAAGGAGGCCCTGTCGATTTGTGAATCCTGGTGTGTCGCCTTCATCGTCGTATTACTGCAGAACAGAACAGAGGAAGTTTTCCATCGCTGCTCTTCAACAAGTGGTCCTTTATATTCTCCTCTGGTCTGCAATTTTTTGGGATTGATTCAATCATGTCACAACCTTCTGTTGTGGTTATTCCTCTAAAGTTAGATGGTCCTAATTATCGAGAGTGGGCTTTTTCTGTCAAAACTGTTCTAAGAGGCTATATGGTCTTTCCGATTACTTGACCGATGACCCACCTACCGATGATTCCAAGGCGTGACATGTAGATGATGGAAAGGTGATGAGCGCCATTGTCACTAGTCTGAATCAATCTTTAATCATGAGTCTTGAGAATCACAGGACTGCCAAGGAGATGTGGGACTACTTGTAGAAGCGCTGTGTTCAGGAGAGTGGTGCTCTTCTTTATACTCTTATGCAGCAAATTCATACATTAGAGCAAGGTGATATGTCCATTGATGAGTATTATTCTGCTTTTGATCATCTGATGGGTCTGCTGATATCCATGGTACCTCAGTGCACAACTGCTAAGTGTACAACACAACAATTCATTGAGAAGTTCTTCACATACAGGTTTGTCATGGGAGTCAAGCTAGAATTTGAATCTATTCGTTCACGATTGCTTCATAGTTCTACTCTCACCATGGCACATTCTTGGTCTGATTTGCTTACTGAAGAGACTCGGCTTTGGTCTATGTCAACTTCTCATATGACATTACCACATAATGTGTTGGGAGCTTATCGCAGTGGTAGCAAATCCAATGATAACTCTTCAGATCCTTGCGTGCACTGTCAGAAGACTAATCATTGCTTAGACGAGTGTTTTATCAAGTATCTAGAGAAACTTGTTGCTTTTTGTGCTCGTCTTGCTGCTCATGGGCGTGGCCCACCCCTCCCTTCTGGAGCCTTTATGACGGTTGCTAATGTTTCTCCTGCTGCCAGTTCGGTTCCTCAGCCACCTTCCACTTCTGCATATGGGCTGCCGCCAGGGAATCCTGGATGGTTTTGGCCTTCAGCGCCACCATAATTCACGCATTGCTGCTTTATTAGTCATATGCTGAGGACTATTTTATTTTTAGTCAATCAAAGTATTTTTCTATCCGAGTCCACATATATTCTCATTCGTCAAAGCCATGCGAGTCCACAAAAAATTTGTTATGTCAACCAATTTCTTATTTTATTTTATTTGGTTAGCTAAGTCACATCGATTTGGTTAGTCACATCATCATCATCATCCTGGTGCGACTTTGCCACCTTGATCTCTTTCGTAGCCTGTTTTGCTACACATCATGGTCAATGGCCTTTTTGTCGTCATCATAATATATTCCACTCCCTGCTATTTGCGGGAGTGCATCATATCATTCCACTATCTGCCATCTGCGATATTGATCTCTAAACCTCTATTCAGCTTGACTTGACGAATCATTATTCTTTTCAGTTGTTATCTCTCCAAAGCAAGATTCTCATTTGAAGAGTTGATGTACTGATTTATGAAGACTCGGGTATTTGTTAAAGTACTATCCGTGAAAACAATACCCTCTTGTGGAGGAGATCTTTTTCATCGACATTCAAGAGTTGCAGGTTTCGATGATGTCATTGTTTTTGGACTTTCGGATGTATCAACTTCATTTTAGTAGTGTGTGTGTTTTGTGAACTCTTCAAATGTAACATCATTGCATTCACGTTACATTTGAGTGGGGGTGTTAAGGGTATAATAGTCAAGGTTATTATTGTAATATTATAGTCTAGAGTTTCCCTCATGTACCATATAAATAGTCCCCATTGAGCCTCAATATAATCATCTATTCAGCCATCTATTATTCCTAATATCTTCAACTTGACATATACTTATGAGTTATAGCCTGATGAACCGCCATATGTTTAAAGATCAGTAGTGATGTTAACTACTAATTCTGTTTTTAAGCTCATCCCAGCAGAGCTACAGCATGTGATTAACTTTAATTTCCTTATGGTAATACTTGTGATTGTTGGAAATAATCTTGTCATGAAGATATTGTACATGCATAGTTGCATGCACAGTTAAGGTTAAAGTCAAATTATCAAATTGAATTTGACTAGTACAGCACTTGCTTGTGTGGAAGAAAAGAGAAGATTTGAGAGGATTTAAGACGGTTCATGCAGCTGGATTGTGCATGATAAACAGCAAGGAATAGAAGAGAAATTGAAATTGACCATGTGCTGTAAAAGTAAATAATTTAGCAGTTAGCTAGTAATGAGCTGTAGGCTCATGTAGGTCAGCTACTGTAGATATGGAGACTACTGTACCAACCGCTCTAGAAATCCTACAAAAGGGGCAGCAACCCCACCATATGTATGACACCCCTAATGAAGTTAGAGAATATAGGTTGTAACTTGATGTGAGATCAAGTACAGTGTGAAGCTATAAGATCAGTATAGTATAGTTTTTTTTGAGAAAACAGGTTGGATTTTATTTAATATAAGGTAACATTACATTGACCCCTTTACAAGAGAGCCCCCAAAACAACAAAAAATTACAGTCAACTCCTTCAAAGGCACTCTTGAATCTCGCTGTCCCTGTCAATCGGAGTCGTAGCAAGAGGTAGCATGAAGCCGATCCCTGAACGGAGGAAGCATCCTCAAATTTTGAAAAGGCCACGAGTAGCACGAAAGTGCCATAGAACGTTGAACGCACATGCGAAAATCCGCCATCAGCCACACCAGGATCTACCACATGTTGCCTCCATGGTGAACCCCCATCAACAGAAGACGAAGAACCCAAAAAGGGGTCAGAAAACTCCAACCCAAATCCATCAGGAAGGAGGAAGACAAACCTCACAAGAACCACCCTTGAAGTAGCGCTACCACCATCAAAGAATTCTTGGAGGAACAAAATCACCGGTCGCCTCCACACAAACGTAGTCGGGAACCTGAAGACCCATTTGGGGACAAGAAGATGCAACGGAAGAACCCACTGAACTTGACCAAAGGCACTGCCGATGTGAGCCCCGCCAGCATAAAGTAGCTCAGCCACCATCGATGGGGACAGTGGGAGCAAATCCAACCCTAATCTACCTAAAACAATACTAGATAATAGGGCTATATAGACCGGACGCCGATCTAGCCGCTCCCATCCATATCCCGTAGCCAAACGGCCGCCGGAGACAGAGAGGAGGCAGCAAGATCGACGCGAAGAGAAATCGTCTCCGATTCGCCCTCTTTTCCTGTAGCACAGGGAAAGAGAGGCACGGGAAAACCAGTATAGTATAGTTGAGTTACTACTTGTGCTTTCTCATATTCTTGTGTGATTCAAGAGAGGGAGAGAGAGTAAAGTTAGAGGGGATTGAGTGATTTACTTCCCAACAGTGATCTGTCATAACAATTTAGAGTTAAGATAAAACACGGCAAACTTAACTATAAAATGAATATTGTAACTCTCTATTATGTGGGCCAAACCTATTGTGAAAGAAGTTCAGCATGATGTAACCATTTTGATAAATGCTTGCTCTCTGTTCACTATTCAGGTTCTATATTATGTTGAAGGTTGTCAGGTGTTCATTTCGATCTTGGCTATCTACAGAGTCTTATGTGGAGCATCCCTGCATCCTGTGTAACATGCCTCAAAAGGCCCAGCATACAGCACTCCCAAGCTTAAAAATTATCAAGGTATGTTGTGCCACTTTTTGTAAGCAGAGTTTTTGAAACCTTCTGTGTGTTTTGTCGATGAATTATTCAGAGATTTCTCTTATGGCTGCTGTCACTCCAAATATTGTTTGGTCTCGCATGAACTGAATGTCAAATTTGCTGGAAAAGGAATATTTCTTCATGTTATAATACTAAGTTTTAACCTTGGACTGCAGTATCTCAAATTTGATCAAGTTGTTCAAGCTGTATGTTGTGTTTATTGAAAGAGTTTTTTATGTACATATTTATCTTTCATACGCCATGTTTTCATAACAAAAAATTCAGGAAAATTAGGCGCTAGGCGAGCGTTCACCCTCCGCCTAGAGCTTAGGCGTGCTTATGCATTGCTAAGCACATCTTGGCATTTTGTAAATTTATGTAATAATGGATTTCTGAAAATAGAAACGAAAAAGAATAGAATGTGAGATGACTGCCATTTAACGGTCCACTTAGCCCATTTCCTTCTCAAGTTTCCTAGCCCAATCAGCCCAAGTAACCTTTCATGCTGCCCTAGCATTTACACCATGGCAAGGCACAACAGCAAGGCACGCAGAGGCAGAGCCGCACAACAGTCGCCACCACATGCAAAGCTATGCCTGCAACGCAGCACGCTGGCGAGCTCAGATCCGGTTACACGACCTTTGGAGCTCGGCTGGTTGTGGGCCCATAGTGAAGGATGGGAGAGCTCATCATCCTTCTCAAATTCGGCAACGAGGCTTTGAGAGCTCGATGGTGGATTGATGGGCATGGTGAGTTGGACTCAGCTCGATTCCCCGTCACTGCCGCTGACACCAATTTCACATCCATTTTTCTCTGTTGAGGCAGTCCTGATGCCTAGTGCGGGCCTACCCCCCCCCCCCAACCCCCATGTGAGGCAGTGGGCTTCCGCTTAGCACTTTAGCACGGGTAAGCGAGCGCTTTTTACCGCCTTTTTTGTGGCGAATTTTTTTTCCACATAGAAATATTAGTGACTCCATTACCATTAACATGGTTTATTTGCAGCTTGAACTTCAATGTGATCAACATCTAAATGAAATGCATTGCTTCAGAAATTCATGTAGTGCAAGTTTTGGAGCTGTTGAACATGTATTGCTAAAAAAGAACATGAATTGCTCGGTAAATGATCAGTTACACTTGCCAAACACAATTAGCACCTAGAATATTGTTATTATGGGTGTTTTTGTTTTGTTTTCCTTGCAAGTACTTTGAAAGACCAGGTTGTTATCAAGATTGGGACCTTTACGTTTTGTTATGAAGGTAGTAAGGTAAATTTAAGTTCGTTCCTTAGAACGAAGTAGAGAAAAGTTGCATTCCTAGTGGATAATACTGTCTGACACATGCTCCAATACTCATCAAACTTAATATTAATACATGTGAAGCATAATTTCTTCCTAGGTTCAACTTGGCAACAGCATACCTGTTGACACATTTATTCATAGTTCCTGCATGCTCTGCCATTGGCTATTGCAAATATGGACCAAGTAATATAAGTTCGTATGCACATCATCATGGTTTTTGCAGCTATCATAAATCCTGAAATAAAATTTAGTAGGTATGGCACGTACATAGCATGGTGCACGTAGCTCTCGCTTGCATAGGGTACAAGGAAGGGTTTGATCACTTTGAGTCTTATGTACGCAGTCTTTTTCTGTATTTCTGTAAGATGTTGTTTCCAAGATTTAAAACCATGACCTCATGGAGGTATGACACAGTACATATCCTTTAAAAATCCATAGAAGCTTTTGCAAATATCAATTTTGAGTTTTTGACCCGGCGGTATAAGCTGATACATGTCATCATGGTCTCTGCTATGGACCATGGCTGAAGCAAATGGGCTTTCCTCACTCCAGTCTATGGCAGGTGTGGGCTAAGTTCAGGGTGATATCAGTTAGGTGTGGTTGTGTTTCGGGTGTCAAAGGCGATAATCTGTAAGGTGTTTTTGTACTGTTTCAGGGGCTGTTATTCCTGTTTTATCCTTCTTAATATAATGATGCGTAGCTCTCATGTGTGTTCGAGAAAAAAATATGTCATCATGGTTGATGCAGTTGTCATAAATTCTGAAATGATCTTTTTGAAATCCAAGTTAAGTGGCAATATATAGAGGTCAAATTTAAATCCTATTGTTACATCATTGTTTTTGCTAAAGAATGTCAAGTTTAGTTCCCGTAATTATACTGAGGGCCAATATCGTCTTGGTTTTGTTCTGTCAGAACTGATACCATTGGTCTGGTAGTTTCATTTCTGGAGAAGGGTTTGAAAAGATGGTTCTGTGTCGATTAACTGCTATGCTCATATAAGTTTAGGGCTGTCCAAAAGCTCAAGGCTAACGAGCTACTCGTGCTAGACTTGCTATTGGCTTGGTTTGAGCTTTGAACTCTAATCAAGCGTACCTCAAGCCTGGAGCCGATCTCACAAGCTTAATTTGATAGAACTGGAATAGTGTGGTTAAAAAGACTAGTTATTCGTAGTTTTCCTGAATCCCTCCCAAAATTTGGAGTGGAGCTTATGCTTTTTATGCGAAGTACTATATTGAAATTCAAGGTTCTTAAACCTGAGGCTGGGCTTATTCAAGCTTTTATCGAAGGTTTTGTGATGTTTAGTTGTCATAGGCAGAAATCAGGGCTCAGGCAATAAATCCAGCCTAATCAAAGTAAGATATATCATTCCCAGTTTGTTAGGATATTTGGATTAGTCTCTTTCAGTTCAGAACTTGAGATTGATTTCCTTTTAGTTAGGGTCTTGTTATGGAAGTGTATCAGGGGGCTGTAGTATATAAGCAGTCACCCTCCTAGTTGTTAGAGTCATGATGTCTTTTAGATAAGTTGGCTTAGCCCTCTTTTACCTCCTGCCTTGTTGATGTGGTGTTGAGCAGGGCTCCATGGCACCGGCTTGGTTCAGGACCACTACGATCGTTCATTAGTTATCTAATTCAGCAATGTTTAGCTATCCACCTCGTCCATAGATCCCGACATGTGACATTAGTTGTCTAGCTTCCTTTTTTTAACCGTGAAACACAGCAAGGGAGTCCCCCACTTTGAAGATTTTATTAAAAGAAACCTGAGAACAATCTGTACAAAAGATACTTACAGTCTCAATGAGACAAAAGATGAAAACTAATCCAAAGTATCTATCCACAAAAGTAACAGTCTTGTCCGAGTCTCTGAAACTATGCACCTGAAGTTCGCATTCTTCTCTAAATCCTGTCTTCCAATCTGCCAGACTAGGAGTTTTGTTCTATTTTTTACTGTTTCTCTGCTTCCATATGTGCCAGGCTGCCATGATAACAATTTCCATGAAGAAGGCCTTTTGGAAAAGTCGTTGGGCCTCAATAATCATGTTGAAAAATGCTAACTCTGTTCTACTGAATGCCCAGCCAATTCCAGCAGTTCCTACTGAAGTTGCAAAGAAAGAAATATGGCTAGCTTCCTTTAATCGAGCTCGTGCCATGATCTAAGCTTCAAGGTTGACATGAGTAGGCAGGCTCGTTCTGCTTTTTATTTTACAGAAGTGTACACCTGGAGAATCTATTTTATAACTAGACAGTCCACTAAGCCATATTTTATTCATTATTGATGCTTATAAGTTACTTATCTTTCGATTTGCAGAAAGGTCCTTTCAAATTCTTCCACTGGAATACCTTTGGTTATAGTTGTTTGCTGGATTGGTTTGACAGTAACATGCCACACTCCAGTCCTCTCGTCTTATGGTCTTAAAGAAAGTGCTTGGACTTGTTCTATATGGATTCAAGTGGTCCACCTTTCACAGCATCTCTTCTCATGCGTCCATTTGCAGGCCAGCATACGAGGTACCTATATGAGCTTTTGTGGTCCATCATCATCTGCCCAATGTCGGATCCCATAGTAATTTTTTTGCTCGGTAAGGTCATGTTAATCGTCTTAATTAGAGATACACCAGATGAGACACATGCATATATGCTTAATTCACTGGCTTTATGGAATCTATTGTTCTTTTGATTTGAAAAAGCATAATCTAGCTAGAGAACGGTTTCATACTAAACTTCACATGAATTAGTGACTAGCCAGACCATGATTTGCTTTGCTTTATGGTATTTTATACACAGTTTATTTTGCCAAAACGACAATGTTGAGCCACAGTTGAGCTCGAACAGATCTGCACATGAAAATATGGTGTCATTGGTTAGTCATGACTCATGAGGTTCAGCTTTCTGATTATAAATAGACATTGATATGTAATAATACTTGTGCATTAAGGTAGCGCTTACATGCGCTATCCTAGGTATACAAAACTCCCCTAGTGGCTACTCACCCACTAGTCTGTTGGACTCTTCCATAGGTGGTGCACGATCTTTTCTTTATTGCTGTATGGATCTATTAGCCCCGGTTATGGCAGACAAACTTATCTGCATGTCGACTTGGGTATTAAAAAACTTGCCCACGAATACTATGCGCTTACCACTTTCCTGACAATGACCTTGTCATTACTCATTAATGATATCACACTTTGATTTCAAGCATTGGCCTTATGATAACAACAATTTAGGGAGTATATAAATGGAGTTAAATCCTCTGCCTGTCTGGTTGGTACATGCTAGATTCTTCCTTAAAGCAGTCTTCCTGCGGGCATGCACACGAGTGTGTGTGCATGTCGTGGCACATGCCCACTATTACAATGCACGAACTGAATCCTGGAATGGTACCCTTTTAGAGTATGCTATCAGTAATCGAGATGCTGGGTAGATAATTTTGTCCCGCATGATCTTTATTAGGTGGGTGAAATGTGATTACCTCTGTGAGTAAGAACCACCTTAGAAACTTTATTAAATGAGTGTAGTGTGAATCTCGTACAGTTTCACTAATTTGATTGACTAAATTATATGATCCATTTCTTAAATTATGTCTCTGGCAATTATACAAATTCACAGTGATAAAATGCTCTGATTGGCTCAATAATTTCAAGTGTTC
>VSTD030002494.1:0-11774 GCA_008808055.3 Sporobolus alterniflorus
CTCTAGTGACAGCCGGAGCAGCAGCTCACCTTCCCCTAGACGAAGGTAGAACGCCCAAGTACCTGGCAGGTAAAACCTTTTATCTCTTGAAAATCTATGACTATGTTTGCCTGTGCCGATGACCTACTGTGAGCTCAAGCTTTGAGGAGATTCCCTGCGAGCTATGCTTCCACTTGATCTATGATGTATCATGTTTCACGGAGTCTGGCTTGTGGCTTGTACCCAGACATTAACTGTTTTGACGGCTTATGTGCACTGAAGTCTCTTCAATTTCTGAAGCTGTAATCGCTTAGAAATCTGGATCTGAATGTTTTGTAATAGACCTTGTTGCTGAATGCAATGGTCGTGAACAGTGTTATGAACTATGGTTTGATGTGTCTGCTTGCTGCTATGTTGATACCAATTGAACAATTAACTTTGTGTTTGGTAATGATCTGCTTGCTTAGATACTTTTTCCTTTTTGTATGTTGGTGGAATTTGCGCATATATTCTACCTCAGTTACACGTTACAGTGTTATGTATAGTTTTTACGGGTTTAAAAAAAATGCTTTTCGCCTCAACCTGTAAAGGTTTTTGATTTTGCTGAAAAATTTCTGTCCATAGTGAAAACAGCTTGAAAATTCATATTTCATCTCTGTGATGGCTATATTATGGCTGTTACATGTTGTACATAATTTTATTGAGGTTTTAAAAATTATTGAGTTTCGACTTAAAAATGAAAGATGTTAGCTTTGGTTTTACCAAAAAAGTTTTTTCAGGTGAGTACAAAATGAAAATTTGCATTTCATCACTGCAAGGTTAGCATTCTGGTTTAGTTAGACATTACAATCCTGTACATAAATTTTTCGGATTTTTGAAAAAATATTGAGTTTCAGCTTAAAATTGAAAGGGGTTAGTACTGTTTGTGGTGAAAGGGGTTAGTACTGTTTTACCCATATTTTAGATTGGTTAGGCTTTATAGTGTCGTACCTAACATTTTAAGGGTTTTGAAAAATATTGAATTTTCACTCAAAAATAGGGGCTAGCCTTCGGTTTTATCGATTGAAAAACGTATGTTTACAATGAAAATAAGTCAAAAATTTGTAGTTCATCCTAGTGAAGCATATTCTACCTCAGTTTCATATTATAGTGTTATGCATAATTTTATGGGTTTTAAAAAATATTGATTTTTGCATCAAAATTCAAATGTTTTAGCCTTCGATTTTGATAAAAAATGTCTCTCCATGATGAAAATAATCTGAAAGTTTATATTTCATCCTTGTGAGGGTCATATTTTGGTTTGGTTACACGTTACATTGTTACATAATTTTATTGAGGTTTTAAAAAATATCAAGTTTCGCCTAAAAATCTAAAGGGGTGAAAAGAAAAATGTTTGTTCGAGGTGAAAAGAAGTCAAAAATCTGCATTTTAACCCCGTAAGACCCATATTTTGATTCGGTTAGACATTACATTCCTTAACATAATGATTTTGGATTTTTGAAAATAATTGAGTTTTGTCTCAAAACTCAAGGGTTGGCCTTTAGTTTTATCGAAAAATGTCTGTTCATGAAGAAAATAGGTTGAAAATCGGTACTGCATCCCTCTAAGCGCCATATTCTATCTTGATTAGAAGTTATAGTGATGTACAATTTTTTTTTAAAAAAATAGCGAGTTTCACCTTAAAACTAAAGTGGTTAGTTTTCGGTTTTACCAAAGAACGGTTGTTCACGGCAAAAACAATTCAAAAATTGGTATATCATCATCATCGTGAGACTCATATTCTGGCTTGTTTAGATGTTACAGTGTTATACATATTTTCTTTGAGATTTTTAAAAATATTGAGTTTTTACTTAAAACACAAAGAGGTTAGCCTTCACTTTTATCGAAAAATGTCTGTTCAAGATGAAAATATGTTGAAAATCTGCATTTCATCCCTGTGAGGGCACTATTCTGCCTTGCTTAGACACTACAACCCTTAACACAATTTTTTTCAAAGTTTTGAAAAATATTGTGTTTTGCCTCAAAACTTAAAGGATTAGCCTTCAGTTTTATAAAAAAATGCATGTTTATATTAAAATCTGTATTTCATGTTTGTGAGTGCCATATTCTAGGGGATGAACTATGATTTTTTGACTTGTTTTCACCATGAACAGACATTAATGTGTTGTACATAAATATGGCAGTCACAACCCAAAGGTTTATATAGCCCATTGGACTTTATAGTATTTTACATAAATTTTTATTGGTTTTGAAAAATATCGAGTTTTGACTCAAAATCCAAATGGGTTACCATTTGGTTTTACCGAAAAATATCTATTCGTGATGAAAATTGGCCATAAATCTGTATTTTTTGGTCATGAGGGTCATCTTCTGCCGCAGTTAGACGTTAAACTGTTGTACATAAAATTCTAGTGGTTTTGAAAAGCATCGAGTTTCGCATCAAAACCCAAAGGGGTTAGTCTTAGGTTTTACTGAAAATATCTATTCATGACAAAAACTGGCTGGAAACCTGTATTCCATCTCTGTGAGGCCCATATTATTGCTCAGCTACACATTACGGTGATGTACACAATTTTTTGAGGTTTTAAAAAATATCAAGTTTTGACTGAAAAATCAAAGGGGGTGTTAGCCTTCGGTTTTACTAACAAACGTGTTCATGGTGAAAATGGCCAAAAATTTGTATTCCATTCCCATGAGGCGCATATTCTTGCTCAGTTAGACATTATGGTGATGTACACACTTTTTTGAGGTTTTAAAAATTATCGACTTTCCGCTCAAAACCCAAAGGGATTAGCGTTCAGTTTTACTGACAAACATCTTATCATGGCGAAAATGGACTGAAAGGCTGTATTTCATCCCCATGATGCCTATATTCTTGCTCGGTTAGACAATATGGTGTTGTACATAATTTTTTTTTAGTTTTTAAAAATATAGAGTTTTGTCTCAAAACCTAAAGGGGTTAGGTTAGCCTTCGATTTTACAGAAAATATCTGTTTATGACGAAAACTGGTCAAAAATCCGTATTTCAATCTCATGGAGCCCATATTCTTGCTCGGTTAAACATTACTGACAAATGTCCGTTGACAACAAAAATGGGCCGAAAATCCGCATTTCACCCCGTGAGTCTCAGCAAAAATCCAAAGATACCAGCCTTCGATTTTACCGAGAACGACAATTTATGGCAAAAAATGGCTGAAACTCTGTATTTCTTGACTGTGAAGCCCATATTTCAGATCGATTCTACATAATGGTCCTGGATATAATTTATTACAGGTTTTTAAAATATTTAAATTATGGCTCAAAAACCAAATGTAGCCTTCAGTTTTACCGAAAACGCCAATTTATAGGAAAAAACTGGCCAAAGATCTTTATTTCTTGGTCGTGAATCCCATATTACAGATCGGTTATACATAATTGTCATTTAGATAAGTTTTTACATATTAAAAAAATCAAATTTTGGCTCAAAAACCAAAAGTATTTGCCTTCGGTTTTCCCAACAAACACCAGTTTATGGCAAAAACTGATCGAACCTCCATATTTTTTGGCTGTGGAGCCCAGATTTTGGATTGGTTATACATAATTGTCATGTATATAAATTTTTATAGGTTTCAAAAAAATTTAAATTTCAGCTCAAAATCCAAATGTGTTACCTTCGGTTATACAAAAAAATGACAGTTTGTGGCAAAACCTAATCAAAACTCCACATTTCTTGGCTATGGATGCCATATTTAGAATCGGTTATACATATTGGTCTTATATATGATTTTTTACGGGTTTTAAAAATTTCAAATTTTGGCTCAAAATCTAAATGTGGTAGCCTTCCATTTTACCAAGAAACGCTATACTGCAGTAAAAACTGATCAAAACTCTATATTTCTTAGCCATAAAGCTCATATTTCGAATCAGTTATACATAATAGTCCCTTAGATAAGCCTGTATGAATTTTAAAAGTTTCAAATTTTGGCTCAAAATACGAAGGTGTTTGCCTTCGGCTTTACCAAAAAACATCAGTTTATAGCAAAAACTAACCGAAACTCCATATTTCTTGGTCGTGAAGTCCATATCTCAAATTGGTTGTACATAATGTCATGTATATAAATATTTACAGATTTTAAAAATTTCAATTTTTGGATCAAAATTCAAAGGTGTTAGCCTTTCGTTTTACCGAGAAACTCCATATTGCAGCAAAAACTGACTGAAACTCTGTATTTTTTGTCGTAAAACTCATATTCCAGATCGGTATACAAAATGGTCCTTTAGATAAGTTTTTACGGATTTTAAAATTTTTCAAATTTTGGCTAAAAATTCAAAGCTGTTAGTATTTGGTTTTACCAAAAACCACCAGATTGCGGCTAAAATTTGCCAAAATATCGTATTTCTTGATCGTGAAGCCCATATTCCGGGTCGGTTATAGATAATGGTCCTTTATATAAGTTTTTATAGATTGTAAAAAACTTCAAATTTTGGTTCAAAATATAAAGGTGTTAGCCTTCCGTTTTACGGAGGAACGTCAAATTGCAGCAAAAAGTGACCAAAACTCCGTATTTTTACTAAAGTTTATTTTTTTTGCTTATAATTCAAATGTGTTTGCCATCGGTTTTACCGACAAACACGAATTTACGGTAAAAACTCATCGAACCTCTGTATTTCTTGGTTGTGAAGCTCATATTTCGGATCATTTATACATAACTGTCATGTATATAAAGTTTTATGGGTTTAAATTTTATTAAAATTTTGGCTCACAATCCAAATGTGTTACCCTTTGATTTTATTAAAAAATGTCAGTTTGTGAAAAAAATAACTGAAACTCCGTATTTCTTGGTTGTGAAGCCCACATTCCAGATTGGTTATACATAATAGTCCTTTAGATAAGTTTTTACGGATTTTTTTTTAAATTTCAGCTCAAAATTCAAAGGTGTTAGCCTTTTATTTCACCGAAAATGTCAGTTTGTGATAAAAACTGATTGAAACTCTGTATTTCTTGGTTGTGAATCCCATATTTCAGATCGGTTATACATAATGATCATTTAGATAAGATTTTATGGATTTTGTTTTTTTCAAATTTTAGCTCAAAATCAAAATATGTTAGCCTTCGGTTTTAGCGAAAACTGTCAGATTGCGACAAAAACTGACCAAAAATCCATATTTCTTGATCGTGAAGTTCATATTCTGGATCAGTTATACACAATGGTCCTTTATATAAATTTTTATGGGTTTAAAAAAAATCCAAATTTTGACTCAAATTTCAAAGGTTAGCCTTCAATTCTACTGAAAATGCCAGTTTGTGCTAAAAATGATTTAAACTCCATATTTCTTTGTCGTGAAAACCATATTCTGGATCAGTTATATATATTGGTCCTTTAGATAAGTTTTTATCAATTTAAAAAAATTCATATTATGACTCAAAATCCAAATTGTGTTAGCTTTGGTTTTACCGAAAATGACAGTTTACGATAAAAATTGACTGAAACTCTATATTTCTTGGGCGTGAAGCATGGATTCCGAATCGGTTATACATAATGGTCAAGTATATACATTTTTGCGGGTTATTGAAACTTTTAGAATTCGGCTCAAAATCAAAAGTGTTAGCCTTCGATTTTATCGAAAAACGTCCGTTTGTGACAAAAACTAATCGAAACTCTGTATTTCTTTATTGTTAAGCCCATATTCCGGATTGGTTATACATAATTGTCCTTTAGATAAGTTTTTATGGATTTTAAATTTTTTAAATTTTGGCTCAAAATCCATAGGTGCTAGTCTTCAGTTTTATCTAAAAATGTGTGTTTGTGACAAAAATTGACTGAAACTCCATATTTCTTGGTCGTGAAGCCTATATTCTCGATCAGATATACATAATTCTCATTTAGATAAGTTTTTACATATATATTTTTTTAATTTTGACTCAAAATCCAAAGGTATTAGTCTTCACTTTTACCGAAAAATGTCTGTTTGCGGTAAAAACTAACTGGAACTCCATATTTCTTGATCTAGAAGACCATATTCGATATCGTTTATAGATAATGGTCCTTTAGGTAAGTTTTTATAGATTTTATTTTTTTCAAATTTTGGCTTAAAATTCAAAGGTGTCACCCTACGGTTTTACTAAAAACACACCAGTTTGAGGCAAAAACTAATAGAAACTCTATATTTTTTAGCTGTGAAGCCAATATTCCAGATCGATTATATATAATTGTCATGCATATAGATTTTTACAGGTTTAAAAAAATCGGCTTAAAATCCAAAGGTGTCAGTCTTCGGTTCTACCAATAACGTTAGTTTATGGCAAAAATTGACCGAAGCTCTGTATTTCTTGGTTGTGAAGCCCATATTTCGGATCGGTTACACATACTAGTCCTGTAAATAATTTTTTCGGGTTTTTAAAATTTTCCAAATTTGGCTCAAAATCCAAAGGGGTTAGCCTTTGGTTTAACCGAAAAATGTCAGTGTGTGGCAAAAACTGAGCGAAATTCTGTATTTCTTGGTCGTGAAGCCCATATTCTGGATCGGTTATAGATAATAGTCCTATAGGTTAGTTTGTATGGATTTTAATTTTTTTCAAATTTTGGCTTAAAATCCAAAAGTGTTAGTCTTCAGTTTCACTAAAAACACCAGTTTGTGGCAAAAACTGACCAAAACTCCATATATTCTTAGTCGTGAAACCCATATTTTTTATCAATTATACATATTGGTCATGTATATAAATTTTTATGGGTTTTAAATTTTGGCTCGAAATACAAAGGTGTTAGCCTTCGGTTTTACCAAAAACGTGAGTTTGTGACAAAAATTGATCGAAACTATATATTTCTTGGTCGTGAAGCCCATATTCTGTATTACTTATACATAATGGTCATTTACATAAGTTTTTATGGAATTTAAAATTTTCTAAATTTCGGATCAAAATCCAAAGGTGTTAGCTTCAGATTTATAGAAAACTCCAGTTTGCGGCAAAAATTGATTGAAACTTCGTATTTCTTGGCAGAAAGCTCAGATTCCGGATTGGTTACACATATTGGTCCCGTATATAAATTTTTATGGGTTTTTAAAAATTTCAAAATTTGGCTCAAAATCCAAAGGTGTTAGCCTTCGGTTTAATCAAAAAATGTCAGTTTGTGACAAAAATTGACCGAAACTCCGTATTTCCTTATCGTAAAAGCCCATATTCTGAATAGTTTATACATAATGGTCATTTAGGTAAGTTTTTATAGATTTTAAAAATATTAAATTTTGGCTTAAAATTCAAAGGTATTAACCTACGGTTTTACTAAAAACACACCAGTTTGAGGCAAAAACTAATAGAAACTATATATTTCTTGGTCGTGAAGCCCATATTCTAGATCGGTTATATATAATTATCATATATATAGATTTTTACAGGTTAAAAAAATAAATTTCAGATCAAAATCCAAATGTGTCAGTCTTCGGTTCTACCAATAACACTAGTTTGTGGCAAAAATGACTGAAACTCTATATTTCTTGGTTGTGAAGCCCATATTTTGGATCGGTTACACATACTGGTGCCGTATATATTTTTTGGGGTTTTTAAAAATTTCCAAATTCAGCTTAAAATCTAAAGGTGTTAGCCTTTGGTTTAACCGAAAGCATCAGTTTGTGATAAAAACTGATCGAAACTCCATATTTTTTGGTCGTGAAGCTCATATTTCAGATCAGTTGTACATATTGGTTCTTTAGATAAGTTTTTATGGATTTTACAAAATTCAAATTTTGGCTCAAAATACAAATGTGTTAGCCTTCGATTTTACCGAAAAATGCTAATTTGCGGCACAAACTGATTGAATGTCCGTATTTCATGGCCGTGAAGCTCATATTCTGGATCGGTTATACATATAAGTCAAGTATATAAATTTTGATGGGTTATTAAAAATTTCAAAATTCGACTAAAAATCCATAGGTGTTAGCCTTCTGTTTTACCGAAACTCCGTATTTCAAGGGTTTTCTTTCGGTTTTGCCGAAAAACTTCTATTTACGGTGAAAGCAAACAAAAAAATCTGTATTTCATTCCCTTTAGGCTCATATAAATTTGTATGTGTTTTGAAAAATATCGAGTTTCGATTCAAAGCCCAAAGGGTTTGCCTTAGGTTTTACCGAAAAACGTCTGTTCATGATGAAAATAAGCTAAAAGTTCATATTTCATCCTCATGAGGCCCATATTCTATCTTGTTTAGATGTTTCGGTATTATACATAAATTTTTATGGGGTTTAAAAAATATCGAATTTCATCTCAAAACTCAAAGGGGTGTATTTGGTTTTACCAAAATGCATTTGTTTGTGATGAAAACTGGTCAGAAATCAGTATTTCATCAGCGTAAGGGTCATATTCTTGCTCAGTTAGGCATTACGGTGTTGTACAGAATTCTCTGAGGTTTTAAAAAATATTGAGTTTCAACTCAAAACCCAAAAGGGTTAGCCTTGGGTTTTACCGAAAAATGTCTGTCTGTGGCTTAAACAAGTTGAAAATCCATATTTCATCCCCGTGAGGTCTATATGCTATCTCAGTTAGACTTTATAGTAATGTACATAAATTTGTATGAGTTTTAAAAAATATTGAGTTTCGACTCAAAACGGAAAGGGTTTGTCTTCGGTTTTACCTAAAAACGTCTGTTCGCAATGAAAATAGGCCAAAAATTCATTTTTCATCCCCGTGAGGCATATATTATACTTGGGTTAGATGTTACAGTGTTATGCATAATTTTTTAGGTGTTTTGAAAAAATAACAAGTTTTGCCTCAAAACTCAAATGGGCATTGGATTTTACCAAAAAAAGATTGTTTGTGATCAAAAAATTGTATTTGTTGATTGGGGGGACCATATTCTGGCTCAGTTTGATGTTACGGTGTTGTACATGATTTTTTGTGTATGTTCATAGTGAAAATAAGCTAGAATGATGTATTTCATCCACGTGAGGCCCATATTCTAGCTCGGTTAGACGTTATGGTGATGTGCATATTTTTTTTAGGTTTTAAAAAATATCGAGTTTTGACTCAAAACTCAGAGGGTTTGTCTTCAGTTTTACTAAAAAACATCTGTTCATGATGAAAATAAGTCAAAAAATCATTTTTCATCCCCATGAGGCATATATTATACCTCGGTTAGATGTTACAGTGTTATGCAAAATTCATAGGGGTTTTGAAAAATATTAAATTTCACCTCAAAACTCAAATGGGTCTTCTGATTTACTAAAAACGCTTGTTCGTGGCATTAACTGGCTGAAAATCCATATTTCTTGATCGTGAGGGTCATATTCGGGCTTGGTTAGACGTTACGATATTGTACATAGTTTTTTTAGGTTTTAAAAAATATCGAGTTTCATCTCAAAACTCAATAGGGGTTAGCCTTTGATTTTAAAAAATGTTTATTGCTTTTTTATTTTTTAAAATATCAGGTTTTACGACTATGGAATACTGTCTGTCTAAAAAAATCTCTTTTTAGGGTCGCAAATGGCAATGTAAAAATCTATGTTACATGTGATGAGATGGGGTTCAAACTCGGTGGGCTGGCAGTATGCTGATGCCTTATCTGCAATTCCTGTGGCGTGGCGCGCGCATCCACCCATCCAATCCACCACACTGTGGTTTCGTTGGCCATGGGAGTCCTCGTCGCGACGCCTCGGGCCCTCTTCTCCTCTGCGGCGGTGACGGCAATGGTGGGACGGACGTCGGCGTCGCTGCGCCGTCCGGGCCACGGCAGCCTCAGCCGGGCCGGCGGGGGAGGAGAAGCCAAAACCGGCAGCTGCGGCGGCGCCGAAGAAGGTGTTGAAGAAGAAGCCAGTCTTCTCAAGTAACAAGACGCCAGCTAGCTCATTCTATGTCGTGCTCGCTTCTTAATCAACTTAACTGATGATGCACTGACCTTCTTCCCAACAGTGAAGAAGGGGCAGATCGTCCGTGTCGACAAGGACAAGTACATGACCAGCATCAACCTACGTGAGCTACTCGGTTCTTCGTCGGCAGCTTCTTCATTGCAAACCTGTCAGTGGGGCATCCACCCTTCTACAAGGGGCTAGACTACACATACGAGGACCGTGGCGAGGTGATGGATGCATAGGTGTGTTGCTGCAAAGAGCTATCATTCAGCCATGCTCGTTAACCATCACCCCTTTCTGTTTTGGACCTCAGGATGCTTGAAACCGGAGAATACGCCCTGGTAATATCACATCATTTTCAGATCGATATCGATTTCCACCGTCGTCCTGTGCAGATCGCGTGGGTGGGGATTCCGACGCCACCGGCATGGCTACCGACGTACATGCTCATCAAGGTACCCAACAACAATCACAGCAAGGTTTACGATTATCTGCAGTCGGACAAGCTGGACTACGAGCGAATGTGACGAGCTCCCTCCCTCCCTCCCTCCCTCCCGGTGACTATATACGGACGATTAATCCTAATCCATGTTCACTCGTGTCACAATACAGTGCTCTGTTCTGTATAGACGCTCCACGTCTCCATTTCAGTTGAGAAGGGTCAACATTCGCTCAAAGTGAAAAGTTTTCTTTTTTTTAAAAAAAATCAAATTGCTGCTGCTGTTGTATACGTTCAACCTTATAAGTGCGTACTTTTGACTTCCTCTGAGAAAATGCAGATTTTGTATTACCTCTTCAAGTTAATAATAACCTCTAGCTAGTTCCCCTCAAGCACTGTAACAAAAAAATCCATCTTATTTCTTGCGACAGGCACATAAAAGAATGGTCCGATATCCACAAAGGTCAAAGTGAACCTGGGCTCGTGTCAATGTCCATCCAGCCTCTCCGATTGAATGGGCGAGAGGACAGTGTTCGCATGGGCGGAGCTGGGTTGGGTGGAGAAAAATGTCAGTTTAGCACTGTAGTGTGCACTGTTGCATCACTATGTTTTGGTCGGCTCCGTCTACTTTATGACTCACCCCTAGATTTTACTGTTCCAGTGCAAAAATGTTGACTTGGTTTATGTGAGCAGCTTGAGAGATGTATTTCCACCCAAATCAATCCACACTCGGACCATTAGTAATCAAAATTTGCTTGAAACTCGATTGCAAAATGCACCTGGTCATTTTATTTATAAAGAAAAATCGATTGTATACGGATTTGATTTGAAGAAAGAGAACAGCAAGAAACCAAACAATACAAAAAGAGTAGAAGTAGTAAACGGGGAAAAGCAAGAAACCAAACAAGAGCAATGGACGCCAGGGTTGCCGTGCCGCCCGAAGACGAGGAGTCCGGTCTCCTCCCGCGCCCGTCCGCCGCCCCCCGCTTCCGGCCTCCACCGGCGGTCTGGGCGACGGTGGACGGACCCCTCGGACCGCCGCTGGAAGAGGCGGAGGGCCACGCCCGGCGCTTCTTCATGTGGGGGTTCGCGTGCCTCCCCTTCCTCTGGGCCATCAACTGCTGCTACTTCTGGCCCGTCCTCCGCTCACCGGCCGCCTCCTCGCCCGCCGCCTTCGGCCCCATCCGCCCCTGTGAGTACCCCACTTCCCCGTCTTCTCATCGTAGCTTCATCCTTCTCGAGTGAAAGATCTGGTTTTCAAGCCGTGCTGTTACGTGACGCGCAGGGAGTTTTAATCTTGGCCTGTCTGGATCGTGGTTCAGATTGGGTTGAAATTCACATCTTTAAGTGATCCTCTTGCAATGTCAGATCCTGCACTGGTTTCATTAGACTCCAATTCTGCAAAATTGAAGCTGTAGCGGTTCTGCAGATTGAATTAGTATTAGGGTGACTTCGATTAGTGTCAAATTCTGCACTGATTTGGAGGCTGATGATGAAGAGGTGATCTTTAGTTCAGGAGAACGTCTCTAATTTTTGT